>JAVJIF010017283.1:0-101216 GCA_038442645.1 Agave tequilana
AGTCCCTAAGATTATGCAAGGCTTCGCGCAATAATAAGTATATTCAAGTTTCTTATTAGAAATAGAAACACGAGAACTATCATATGCAACGGCTCCAAGGTATGGATACAGAGATAAAAAGAATTTTACAACTTTTACCTTGACTGACCTCCACTGGGAATTCGGCCAGCGCACTGCATCCAGATCATCTATGCCTGTAATCGTCCCCATGTACCTTTATACAACAAGACATTCAAATAAAAGGCATATTTGGCAATATTGTGAAAATAATCAGGCTCGATCAAGCAAAATATACTGATAAAATAACATAATCAGAACCAAACCTCACATAACTAAGGACAGCTGAAGTATTTTCATTGGACATAATTTCATGAAAACCACGGAAAGTTGAGCATGACCTGATCTAATATTTCTTGGAAATTAGCTCAATCTAATAACTGTTGCTAGATACTGCTGCATTACCTGCGAACACTTGACTCCTCAATCTCAAACAGCATTCGGAAGCGCATCCCAACTGATACATGAGTGTGATACACAGCTTTAACATATCTTGACAGTGGTATAACAAACTCAGATGGACATGCCCTGTGAAAAAATATATAGGAAATTGTAAAGCCATAGCTGTTAGTAAGAACAGCACCACATGCAAAATAGTAATTATGAAGTCAAATTTCTACCTTGGGTTATAAAAAATGTGAAACGGCTATTTGTTGCAGCAGCATGAGCTGCTGCAGCAAGGAGCCCAATGTGCATACTATCACTTGATAACACAGATGAAGGCATTATGGTTTGTGGTCGACTAGCCCGTCGAATTCCCAACAAAAGCTGGTTCTTTTCATTCCTACCAACACAAACAAAAAACTATGAATGGTGCTTCTAACATTCATAAACTCATTTGAAGCAAACCGAGAACATGAAAGCATGATCATAAATATTAAAGCAGACCATATGAAGATGACAGAATCTCCAGCGACAAGTCTCTTGGCACTGACAAACACACTCCAGCCTGTAGTAAGAAGATGCCTTTGGGTTGACCTGCCATGATGAAGATACAGAATACTTTTGATTCCAATTCTTAACATAGCATGCATGTATATCCTGCTTAGTATGCATATCATAAGTGGACATATCGTGTCTCCTAAGCTTAAAGTTTCTCTCAAAATGCAATACAAGTGTTTCATTGGCTATTCACCAAAGAGTGTACATGGTCACTCAACCACCTCCGGTCAGCAAGTAGATATGCACAAAAAGTTAAATTAATATGGTATCAGAGCAATCTAGGTTCATTCCCACTTGCACGCATTTAAAAAGCGAATTTAAAAACAAAAATACCGCTGTGCAAAAAACACAGGTTTCGGCCCATAGAAATGGCGCTCGACCTGCGGAGACGTGTTAGAAAATAAATATATTACCATCAATTCTCTCCACGCTTTGGAGTTTTGGTGTAGTGGAAGGGACTTTAATCAAATGCAATAAAGGAATATGGCACAAACTTATCATCTCAAATGACATGGTGGGTCATTCAAATTAGGTTTCACATTGTTGGCCACAAGGGAAAGCATTTAAAGAAAAAGCAATAAGCAAACATATTTTTAAACTATGTATATATCACCTTGTGGTCACAAATTTATAACAAGTTGATATTCTTGGTGGTAACCAAAATTGAACAAAGCACAATCTGATGTTTAAGAGGGTCCTGTAAAGACATTCAATGTAAATTTAAATAACTAATGTTACAGTTCCACAAATTTGAAGTGTTTTTGCAAATCAGAATAAAAGGTGTAGCTTCTTAATTAGATGTCTTGCCATGTAATGTGCACATGTGAGACATAGCACAAGTTGTAGCACCTGGATTATTTTTATCATAAATTATGCCCTAATTTTTTATTTTTTATTTTTGACATTAATAATGTGGTAATCCTTGTGATTATAATTTAGCAGGAATTATGGGACAACCACTTAATAATCCCTAATTTGATCATACGTACAGAGAGTAGGTATACTTAGTAATGAGTTATATTTGTATGTGAGTTGTGTGTGTATAATAGTATATATTAGTGTATAACAAGTAATTATATATCCCAATCAAGTATTATACTCCACTAATCACCCCCAATATGATAACCTAAATCTAAATTAATGGGAGAGTGAGGTGACAATATCTTGGGTGACATGGGAATTTGGGATGCAAGGTGGCTTCATGAGATTAATTCTCACAAAGTGTATATTGTTAAATTGAGAAGATAATTCTCTCATTCTTCTCTCTCTCTTGATCTCTCTCAAACCCTAACCCTCTCCTTCACACTAGCTCTCTCACTCTCTCTCATGATCTCTCAACCCTAACTCCCATCCTCATTCCCATGAGCTCATGGTTCAAAGACTTGGCCGAGTCAGAGACGAGTCGGCCGAGTCGTATCCGTCTCGGCCCGCTCCGAGACGAGTCCGAGTCACGAGTCGGTCGACTCAACTCATAAGAGACTGACTCGGCCAAGAATCAGAGTTGACTCGGTCGACTCGGTGGATTCACAGCCAAATCGGTTGTGACTCAGCTGAGTCGACTGAATCGACTCTGATTCTCGACCGAATCGGCTCGAAACGTATATTCACCGTGACGAACGGGTATAAAGAAAAAAAAGAAAAAACTTACCTCTCTCGCTCAGATCTGGAGATCATTGCCACTGCCCAATCGTCGCAATTCAATGTGAAATAACTACATTAGCATGTATTTATGAATGTAGTTTGTGCAATTTACTATATTGTGCATGTATTTTGATATGCTTCTACCAACGACGTGTGTATTTATACTTTCGCTTTATGTTTAGTGTGCTAAGTGATATTTTTAGACATGTGATACATGAATGTGAAAGTCCGCATTTTTTTAAGATTTTTCGTGATTTTTTCAGAATTTTTTGAGCTTTCTATGTAGCGTTTTGCGCGTATCGCCCGAGACCAATCCGAGTCGCCGAGACCGATCCGTCTCAGTACCCACCGAGTCAGCAGCCGAGACCGCAACTGTGAACCATGCATGAGCTCTTCCTCAAATCCTAACCCTAGCTCTCTCTCTCTCCCCCCTCCTGTTGGTGGCCAGCGGGGGTTGGTGATCGTAGCAAGGCGCGCGGGTGCCAAGGCACGGGCGCGGGGCAGGGGCACGGGTGCAAGCGGCCAACGGCCAACAGGCACGCGCACTCCAGTGCACGAGTTTTGGCATTTATTTGATGTGATTAAACTCTAAGAATTTCCTAAGTAATTCTAAACTTGTTGATTATGAATTATTAATACTTAGTTCAAATTTTACGCTAGGAATTCCCGCGCGAAGAGGGTGATCCGACCATTCAAGCATCGGAGGCTGGCAATTCAAGTAAACTAAATCCTAATTTAGTAAAATGTGAAAGTAATTAGTGATGGATGTGGGTGCAATTGCAACTAATAGAATTATAAGAATGTTATATAATGATTGCATACGATCAATTATTGGAGTTAACTTGAGAATTGGGGATGGCTATTAGTCCACACAAAAACTTGTAAGAACTTGAGAATCATATTTCCTTAATTAAACAAGAACTCGATGAGGACCCTGTCGGTTAACTAGTAGTCCATACATTGAAAATTTTTATGGTATTATTCTTGTACGTGGTTATTGTTGGTTGTAAAAAAAGGAATTAGTTGTGAAGAACAAATGTATTGAAACGTCGAAGACAGTTAAGTGATAAAGCAAATTAGTAATTAGTGACTTAATACATAAAATGGGAAATCATAAATTGTTTTAGAATCTCAATATTTAATTCAAATTGACATATATAGGAATTAAGTTATTGGTTGAAATTCAATTATGAGTTGTATGGTTATGATAGCTTGTTTGTGTGGTATTGTTATTTATATTGATGCATTCATTCATAAGAAGGAAGGTACCATGCAGGAGCCAGTGGTGGGGAAAGTTAGGGTATTTTGTATATTATATATATGTTAACATGTGAATACATGTTGAAGGAAGGGACTGGTGAATGCCGGAGGAGGAGAAAGACGTCGTTAATGATATTCATTTACTTATGTGTTTGTGTCTGTGTGTGTATAGAGAGAGAGAGAGAGAGTTGTCATTCCGAAAGAATTCGAGGCCGAATCCTTCTCACTTCAAATACAACTCTACGACATCCAAGTGCAAGATTCACTTCGTTAAAGTTGATCTACATTATTTCAAGTAAATAAAAATCAAAAACATGTATTTTAAATACTTTTTGCCCATCCATCAAGTAGGTGCAAAATAGGCGACCAAAATAGTAAGCTGATTAGTTTGACAGTGTACAATATTTGAAATCTAATAAAAATTGGTGTGTGAAATTTTCAAGTGTTTAGATCACGATGAAACGGTCGGATCAAGAATTTTATGTCTAAATACTTAGATCTAAACAATATATTATTTTCAACTGTCCATTTTGCTTACTTGATGGATAGGCAAAAAGTATTCAAAATACATGACTTTTTATTTGTAGTTACTTGAAATAATGTAGATCAACTTCAACGGAATGAATCTTGCATTCGGATGTCACAGGGTTGCATTTGAGTGGGAAGGATTCGGCCTCGAATCCTTCCAGAATGACAGAAGTCTATATATATATAAATATATATATATATATATATATATATATATATATATATATATGAAGGATGGGACCAGTAATGCCGGAGGGGGAAGGCGGTGTTTTCTATTTGTGTTTATTAAAATACTAGAGGAAGTGACCGGTGGATACTTGTGGCGAGGGAAGACAAAGAATATATTTATTCATGAGCATGACTGTGGATTATTATATCTCTATAAATAACGGTGTTATGTGATATTTGATGCATGAAATCTCTAAAACTATCAACTAAATGAATTGATCAGTGTGATAATGAAATTACTAGTTATGTGAAAGAACTCAATTGTGCTATATTACATGAACCTGATACCGTGATACATAAATCATGTGTATAATTATTGTGTTCTATAAGAGTACAGTTCGTGATCGATACATCACTAGTTATAAATATGTTAAGATACAGAATCATATTAAGTATTTGAGACATCTATGTTTATTATTGATAGAATTTACACAAAGTAGTAAAATAACCAATGCCATGCCTAAGCAACCCCAGTTAACACATTGACACTTAATTTAGAAGCTGAATGTAATAACTTCTAAACTTCATCTTGCACATCTCATATTGTCTTAATAAAAGAAGTAGATCTCGATAGTTTACTCTCTGAGCCGTCGAGCTCACTCTCTTTATGCTAATCCCCCTTTCAGGTTTTAATAAAAGTAAAGGCCCCACTTGAAGCCCTAGATTGTCTCGACGAAAGAAAGGAAGACTTACTTGTTGAACAATCTTTCTGGAATGTTTCCTTTTATATGTTTTATATATAATTTTTGGAACTCTATATGTATGAAATTGTGTACAAGTACATGTTAAAAACACTAAATATGGACTGGGACGTATATATGTAAAATTTGAGTAAAAAACTTGGTTTTGACCTCAGCTCTTGAGGTAGGTGATGTACATTCTATTATAAGATGTATTCTCAGGGAACTATGTCGAGGATACGAGTTAATTGTTGAGATCAAAGTTTGGAGTTGATTAGTAGACTGATGTTGGCTGAAATTATTATGTACGTATTAGGGCAGACTCTCAGTTTCATGGGAGATGCTGCCGAAATTGAATTATGGAGATGATTATAAAGATTATGGAATTGATTAAGATAATTCAGTGATTAAAAAATTGAGACCATTACGGTTGGTATCAGAGCATAGGTAAAAGATATCATTCGAAGAACAAGTCTAACAATTATTCTTCGATGGCGCCTCAAGAACGGGTCCTAAAGGAAACATCGTAACGGGAGTGAGTAGTACTTGTGTCTCCACAAAACTACGTAATTCCTCGTACATTTTCATTAACAGAGCCATGTTCTAATAATGTTACAGAATATAACACTCTAATAATCAGAATGCAACTCGCGGAAGAGATTGGTGTCTAGCATCTCGAAGCGTACAGTGATTCGAAACTCATCATCAACCAAGTCTGAGGAGAGTACGAAGTCCGACATGAAGACTTAGTACCCTACTATAACGCGACTATCAGCATAGTTGAGGAGTCCAAAAGCTTCTACATCAACCATGTACCTCGACAACAGAATGCACAAACAGATGCGTTGGTATCTCTTGTTATTTCGTTAGCTCTTCTAGCTGGAGCAACAGAGGAAGTACTCGTCCATAGCCATGACCTAAAGTTCACCTTGAAGACAACAAAACTCCAAGAAGAAAGCTTCAAGTTAAAGAGATTCTTGAGACTTCAACATGTCCAGAACCCAGGAATTGGCGATTCACATTCATTGACTTTGTCTTACACGGCATACTTCCTGACAATCCTAAAGGGGTGGTTGCAATCAAAAGGAAAACTCCTCGATTCTATTACAATGCGATCACGCGAACATTATATCGTCGATCGTATGATGAAATCCTACTCCGTTGCCTTTCACACAAAGAGGCACAGAAGGCACATAGGGAAGAGATCACGAAGGTATCTGTGGGGCTCACTAACGCAAACCTAAACTAAGGGACCGACTCCGAAAACTTGGATATTAACCGCCAATGCTAGATAGTATCACGCTTGTCAGATTCATGGTGATTTCACACATCAAGCACCAAGATATCTTCATCCAACGTCTTCCTCATGGACATTTGAGATATGGGGAATGGACGTCATCGGACTCAATCAACCCACCGACATCCAAAGGACATCGATTTATCTTAACTATAACTGATTACTTCTCAAAATGGACAAAATCTATCCTTCTAAAGGAAGTAAAGACGTCCGACATGATCAAGTTTATCAAACATCACATAATATACCGCTTCGGTATACCTCGACGAATAGTTCATGACAATGGACCCCAGTTCGTCAGTTAAGCATTCCAAAAATTCTGCAATAAGTTCAAAATTCAGAGTGTACCTTCAACGGCATACCATCCAGTTGCCAACGTCTTGCAGAAGCCTTCAATAAGACCATTGAAAAACTTATCAAGAAGTTCAACTCAAAAAGTTAACTGGGACGAGAAGTTAGGCAAATGCCTTTGGGCTTACCGTAAAATGGTGAGAACCCAACAAAGGCTACGTCATTTTTCTTGGGTGTATTTCCACTGGGGATTCAGATTCCATCTCTACGTATTGACTTAACGACAGAGATGACAAACGAGAATAAGCATAGACTGCGCCTCCAACAGTTAGAAGCTTTGGACGATAAATGTCTACAAGCTCAACAACAAATCGAGCTTTATCAAACTCGAATTTTCAAAGTTTTCAACAAGAAAGTCAAAGAATAGATCTTTAAGAAAGGCGATCTTGTCTTAGCTGTCAAACGACGCATGGTTATGACACATAAGACCAAAAGGCAAATTCCAGCCCAAATGGGAGGGACCTTTCTGTAGTAGAGTCGGTCTACTCAAATGGAGCTTATCGCCTCACAAATCTGAATGGTGACACGCTCATGATGTCGATCAATGGCAAATTTCTGAAAAGGTACTATTCATGATCAAGTTAACACCATATCTCTGATCAAATAAATACTATAGTTGAACGGCCAAATTAGGGTTAGGGATCCAAAATGTTTGATAGAGCACCAAAGAAGAGCGTGCTCACTCAGAGAACTGCATCACAGCTTACTAACGATGAACCTGACGAATCTGAGGAAAACATGATGCATGTGTCAACATTGAAGAAATAATAAAGACAAAAGTGCTCATCGACGTTCAATGATCGCAAATTCCCTCCCCAACAGAATTATTGCGTTAATAGTTACCTCTGATGATTCTCGCAAGACCCGCAAGTATTGCTTTGATTTCATCATCATAAACTATGACAATCCCTTTCTTGTCATCACTCAATACATTTCTACAGATATATAGGTCTTTTTCAGTTTGTCTTGTCACTATTGTTTGATCGGAAAAAGATTATCGAGTCAGTGTAAAATTTCTTTGAGTGGCTGAAAAATTACAACGGAACGATTCCGATTACAAAAAAGGGAAGAAAACTTGATTCTCCCCTTTGTTTAAAGTTGGGTCTTTGAGTGGCGATGAAGAATGATTCTTATTCTCCGTTGAACGACCGACTATCTAGCTTCTCTTCAGGATGCTCTCGAAGACTAATCAGAGAGGAACTCTGTTTTTAACACGCAAAGTGTTTAGAGTCCACTGGCTACTTTGTTTCTCCTTTTCTCCAAAAGTTCTTTTTTTGGATTCAAAAAGAGTTCTCCCCCTCATAGCTACTCAGGCTATTTATAGGGGGGTTATAGGGGTAATATCGTCCCCTAAACTCCCTTCATAATGGGGATTAACTCCCCATTACATGGGGAGTTTGTTGACCCAGTAATGGGGGTCTATTACAACAGCAACGCGGGTCTCGCGTTGGACACGGACCTCGCGTTGCTTGTTGTAGACGCGGGCGTCAACGCGGAGTTGCTCAAACTCGCGTTTCATGTGAGACGCGAGGTTTCTCAGACCCGCGTCTGAAGTTAGCGCCAAGTTGCTCAGACCTCGCTTGACATGGAATGCGTAGTTACTCAGACTCACGTTGGATGGGACGCGGAGTTACTCAGACTCGCGTCAAACGCGGGCTTACTCAGGCCTGCGTCTAAAGTCTCTGTGCTTCTAGGGACGCGAGGTCCGCGTTTCAGTTTAAAACGCGACCTTCACGTTAAAGTGAGATTCGTGTCTGATGACTTGTCCTTGGTGATTTTTGGACAGCCTACAAAAACCCCTCCAAAGTTTTCGATACTCCGCAGTTGACTGGGACGGATTTCGAAATACTTTGGGCTTCGAATGAATTTGGGATTCCCATGATTGGACGGGAATCTTTTAAAATGCCCTGAGCTTTATCCTGTCTGGATTGTGGTCTTCGTGAGTGTACTGTTGAACTGCTTGAAGCCTCTAGAAAAGATTGTCACAAGTGTCTTAGAAACTCAGTCTAGCACTGAAACTCAGTCTAGCACTTGTCATGAGCTCTGGTTTGCTTGTCGGTGTATTGTTGAACCGGTGAAGTTGTCGATTGCTCTAGCCAGTATATTGTTGAACTGATTGCAGAAGCAGGAACATACTCCTTGTATGTGAGAGAACGCAACCCTCACAGACGCGGTTGTCATGCTAGTCAAGTGGAGAAGCGAACTTCAGTGGAGTGGAGACGCGATTCTCAATTGTTGTGGAGACGCGATTCTCAATTATTGTGGAGATGTGGCTCTTGATTGTTGTTGAGACGTGACTCTTAAGACGCGAAGGGACGCGGCTCTCAAAACGCAGAGATCGCGTTAGATGCTTCGAGGCGCGAATGCAGGAGCCACTCGGGACGTGTTTGGCTCTAATTAAGCTCGAGATACGCACCGCGTATCTCAGCCGTTGAAAGGCCTATAAAAGACACGGATCTTTCAATAGTCAATTCACTTTGACTGTTCATCATCTTCGACCAAACCCGCGTCTAAAGCTCTTGTGCTTTCTCAAAATCCATAAAGCTCCGAGCTTTTTCCAATCTTTTCGAAGATTTTCACCATGGTGTGGCTCCAAAAGCAAAGACTGTCGCTTCCTCTTCCAGCTCCGCCGCTGCCGAGCCTCGAATGGGCTGTGTTCCTCCTCAAAAAGCCCCCATTTCAGGTAAAAAGTCTTCAAATGGCTTTCTCCATTGAGAATACGAAGAGGCTTTGTCCTCTTAACTTCTTTTTGAAGTTTCAAAAACTTCAGTTGAAGTTGACCAGTCGACGCGGATATTACTGGTTCGCGTTCAATTTATAATCGCGGGTCTCGCGTTGATGAGGAGAACGCGGACCTGGCTATCCTGGCATTTCTTGCTTTGTCAACGCGACCTTCTCGCCTGCGAATTGAACGCGGGTCCAGTAGACTACGCGTCTTGAGACTTCTGAATGCGGGTCTCGTTTAGAAGACTTGCGTTTGAGTCTGTAGACTTAGAAAAGATTTTTTTTAAGTATGGAGTCTGGACGCGAGCCTCATGTAAGCGTCGCGTTTTGGTCATAGAACGCGGGTCTCATGTGTTGAACCTCGCGTTTGGACTCCAATAGTGTAGTTTCACTGTTTTTATTGTTTTTAGAGTACTGATGTTGCGTTCTCTTGCTTGCAGTGATTTATTCCTCGATTCTTCTGACGAAGAGGCGCCATTTTGGGCATGTAGGTGGACTAGATCCAGATGTCATCTCCAAGCTTAACAAGACTGCGTCGGCCTTTACTGGAAAGAGTCGAGAACGGCGAGCCAAATTGAGCCAAGCAAGCTCGCAGATTCTCCGAGAACTTATCACGGACGGGAGGCTTGAATCAGAGGCCCGTTCATTATTGAAGAAGCTCGATTTTTGTTTGGAGACTATCGATAAGGATGCGGCGGTGATGCTTGACGGCAGTTACAAATGGCTCCGTCGGCTTGGAGAGCGTCGCTTCTTTCTCCCAAACATGGAGAGCATGTTCTCCTTATTGTTTATCTGGCCGCTATCTCTTCGTCGATCGATGGAGTGGGATCTGACAGAGGAACAATCTGAAACTTCTTTTAGGCAGATCTATCAACACACGACAGTCCCGGTGGATCGTGACAAGAATGTCGTTGGGCAGTTGTCGGGTTCCTTAGAGGTGGA
This sequence comes from Agave tequilana, assembly GCA_038442645.1. Taxonomy (NCBI): domain Eukaryota; kingdom Viridiplantae; phylum Streptophyta; class Magnoliopsida; order Asparagales; family Asparagaceae; genus Agave; species Agave tequilana. The sequence continues at coordinate 10,651 of JAVJIF010017283.1, forward strand.
GTACCCTCGGTGTCCATATTCATTAACCAATTCATGAACGTTAAAGGCGAGTTCCCACCAGGCGAGTTTCGAGCATTGGGATGGGTCAATTCTTCGGACAAGTATTGGTGGTCCAAGATGGCGGGCTTCGTCCTTGAAGATTTGAAGGACAAACTACTACAGATCGGCCTTTATACTGCGTCTCGGGCTGTTCAATATGGCATCCCGCAAAGGAACAATCACTTCTTTGCCATGCTGGAGCGTTATAATCCGGAGACATGTACATTTTTCAACCCAGTCGAGGAGATGGGGCTAGCTCTTCATGAGATGTATGAAGTCTCTGGACTAGTAATGGGGGACATTCCGTACGAAGAATATGTCCCATCAGCCAAAGAACTGCACTTGATGGAGGATAGTGCTCCTCTGGTATACGCAACATATTGGGAAGTATCGTGTCACTTCCATATTTGCGCTAAGATCACCGGTTGGAGATCCAGAGGAGTCGAGCAAATGGCTTGGGCAAATTACCTCTTCAATGGTTTGGGAGACAAGGCCGACCGATTGACCCGTATATCCCCTAGCACAGATGCAGAAATCGAGGAGAGGATCAACACTTCAACGTCCTCGCATGCTACGGAATCAGTTGAAGATACTTTCAGACCGGGCACAGTCTTTAAGAGTTTTCATCATCAGGCCAAGATCCCCATTTCCAACAGAGCCCTGCGGTTTCATTTTCTGAAACTGTTTCAATGCTCGGTGGGAGTTGTTATCATTTGCTCTTGTTATTAACTGAGTGAGCCACTCCGGCAGCACCCCTAGAGTTCCATGACCTCCTCCTATCTGGACTTCTGAATCTTCATTGTTGTCCATGGGGAGTGCACTTCCCATCACACTATAGTGTGACACACCGAACGATAAAGACTCATTTGGTGGTAGTTGATTAAGATCCATGCGTCCTTCCAATAAGATAAGGACGTCTAGTCAACATACTTTACATATATGAAAACAATTTTAGCTAAAATTTTAGTTTCATGCAATCACTTTGATACAATACTCATTATCACTTTGCCACCAAGCAACTTGCTATATATATATTTATATGTCCATCCCAAAATGGATACAAAGATGTTACACTGATATATCTACCATTTGGATATCCGAACTAACCGATGTGCATACATATAAGATGTGTCAGGGCATATACAATAAACTCTTAAGATATCCATTAACTAGCACACTAGGCTTATACATATATATACATATCAAAAGTAATTGCTCATAGATTCATCCTTCATAGGGTAGAATCTCCCCACTCGAGTCCCCGCTAGTACTGCTACTATCCTCGCTATCATTCATGCCTTTCTCGGAGTCTTCCCCCGGTAATTCATCTCCTACGCAGCACCAGTCATCCAAATCATCATATAGGTCCATGTCGTCTTCCGATGTTTCATCCCAAAAGACACCTCCATAAGTGAATCCCCTTCGGGTCTCTTCCTTTATTGTACTAATATCCTCCATCTCCACTACATCAAGTGAATACCCAACCAAACTCTCCGTATCGACAATGATTAGTTCAGGCTCATTAGACACTTGAGACTGAATCTTCTCATAGTCTATGTGGTCTGAGGCTGCAAATATGACCTCTGGGTCAGTCTCATCAGACTCATATCCCCAATCCATAGAACCTGCCGTCCAACTCACACTCGAACTATCCAAGCTAGAGACTGGCCAATATATGTCAGAGTCCCCCATCTACATGCAAACAAAGAGATATCAATCTCAATCCCATAAAATAGTCTCAACATACTGCTATAATAAGAAAGAAGCAACATATATATACACATACTTGCACTTACACTTATCCTTAATCTACCCGTAAGTCTCATGCTTTAGAATAACTTAGGTTCAATAGATAATTCAATGCATTCCCTCGTCCCAGTGTCCCATACCACTAGAAGCTGTTACTGAGAGCCCGCACCCTCAGCCAACTCACCCGAATCGGAATGTGCGGGCACCCCGATTCTGATGCGAGGAAATAATCAATTATCGCTTGACTCACGGTTAATCCATCACATAAAACCCACTACCTAACTACAATCACGTATCCCTACGTATAAGCCTAACAATTCCATTGTCTCCTACCTTCGACTTAACCTTCTCCTTCTATCTATAAACCTTAACTCTGATACCAACTGTAACGGTCCCAGTCTTATAAACTTTCATTTTTCATTACAATCATCACAGATTATCCTTAATCCAAGTGTGGGACCCATCAAGATACAATACTACAATTCGGCTAACATCAGCCTGCTCTATACTTTACATATATATCCACTTTGATAGCATTTATGATCTTAACATGATTTAGCATATTTCTGAAACATTGATCCGACAACTTATTAGAAAACATAGTCCAATACATTACTATTTCATAAAATTCCACAATATTATACAGGATTTGAGTCTAGCATCAAGCATTTCAATATTTACAAGTTCATGGCAAACATCCTTATAGAAGTTTTGCATAGTTTTCTAAAACAATATACATATCACAAGAACATGCTAAAAAGGTGAAAATGTCTTCATTGACGCCTATCCCGCATATGTTGCCGTTAAGCGGGTCCCTTACCTTCGTCCAAACCTGAAGGTGATAATAAAAACAGAGTGAGCTCGATAACTCAGTGAGTAAAGCAGTATTTATATGCATGTCCATTACGTAGATTTATTTGAAATTTTATCATCAGGTTAACAATTGTAATTGATACTATTTTTGTACATTTTTGGGTATTTGCTGAAATCCTGACCAAAACACAGTAACAAGTCCTGATAGTCGACTTGCCCATACCTATAGTCGACTAATACTACCTTAAGTCGACTTATATTGAAGCTATAGTCGACTGGGGTCTGTTCGAAAAGATATTAACTCTCTGTTGGCTGCTTGTGACTTACCTAGTCAACTACACTTGATACTAGTCGACTTACAAGACAACTATAGTTGACTAAGACTGGATCAAAAAGATATGTGCTCTCTGTTTGTTACTTATAACAAATTTTAGTCGACTACCCTATCTGGTGTAGTCGACTCTCTATACACTAGTCGACTTACAAGCCAACTATAGTCGACTAATCATGGCTAAAAGTAGATGTTCACTCGATTTATTGCCTGTAACTGCGGCTAGTCGACTAAACTATCATAAGTGGTCGACTAAGGGTGGTTTCCAGCGACTTGTCTACCCATTTTTCCCATCTATAGTCAACTTACCCCGAGGGCTAGTCGACTAATCTATTGAAATTTGCCTGGGTAAGTCAACTATTACAGAGTCTGAAAATATCAATTTCTTATAGTTTTAACATATGTTTTTCATCTTAACTATAGTAACACACTTGTTAAACATAAAGTTAGACTCCCCCTTCGGTCTCCTCCGGTTAAACCCGGTCCTTTCCTTCTATACGTTGTTCAACGCAACATTCTCCAAATATGCAATAATCATATCCTTCATGTAATAACCACAGGATTAATAAGACAATGTCAACATAAATGATTCTCATGCTTTCTACTATACATGATGCCAATATTATGGAAGTATAAGTAACCACTTATTAAATTAACAACATGCAAGCCTTTTCAAGATAACCAACATATTACATCATCCCAATACATGTGGGGCCAAATATATACATAAAGTCAAGTATAATATTCATTCATAAAACTATTTCCTTTTAAGAGGCATGTGTTGACTATAATGCATACACAATAACGTGTCGATCATGCACCCATGTAAGCATTCATGAGAATACAACATAACACCGCAGGATTGTTTATAATGTACACACAAGCATATAAACCATGCACAAGAATCATCGTTCAGTTTCACGTCCATTTATAACTTAGCAATTTCTCACTTTATTTCAAGTTTTACTCTACCTACTATGTTACTATGGTCCGGATATTCTACTCATCCTTGAAGAGAGTATCTCCTTATTAAGCTTTGTCTCCCGCTATAATGGAGTCTACAAGGTCACAATAACATCATAAATAGTTCTTAGTTAAAAGAGCATAAGAGGGATAGAAATCTTAATGTTTTACTTACCTTTCAACCAATATCACCTTCCTAACTCGTTATCCTAGATCAACCTTGTCTTCAAGAATTTCCTTTTAAGGTGATGTTAGATCACCACTTTACCTTGTTCTATTAGGTCTTTAGAGGAGATAAAACATATAAAGGAAGTCTTTTTCTTGTATAAAGGAAGTAAGGGAAGTTTTGTGAGGGAATGGGAGGAAGAAAGAGAGAGAGTGAGTGAAGGAAGTGGGGGAAAACTGGCTGCTGTTGCTACTGTTTTCTGGCCAGAAGCAAAAAGGAGAAGGGAGGGTTTTGTGAAGTTAGAATAAAGAGAGTGTGTTGCCAAATAAGGTTATTCTCTTCATCCCCCTATGTATACTCCAATCTCTTCAATAATATCATGACAAGTGCCCCCTAACACCATCTCTCTACACCTATATCTTACACCTATAGACAAGGTTCCATCCCTCCCCCCTTCATGAGGTACTAGTACCCACAAGTATGGTGGGGGTATGGTAGCAAAGTCAACATGCATGTGTGAGTATTTCATTTCATATACATACATACTAATATATACATACTAATATGTATAGTATAATGTATAGTATAAGTATCTTACATGAATACTTACCTCTACATCACCTCCTTAAAGCATTTAAATGTTAGGAAAAAGGTAATTAGTTAAGGCAAGTGTTACACATCAAGTGCTAGTTGAGCGACTCGGTGTGTACTCGAAGGAACTTAGAAACCTAGAAAGAGCCAGCTCGTTGGTTGATGCTCAACGGGTGTCCGAGAACCTCTATATCAGTCAGGAACGAGAGCGGAATGAGATTGAAGAGTAAATAGCTGAGGAAGCTCGTTATCTTGATGATTTTTAAGCCCGTTATTAAAACTTGGCAGACGACCTTCAGAGATCTGAGATCGTTACTAAGGGCACGGAAGGTGTGATAGGGAGTGCTCAAGCTGGAATTGCAAAAGCGCAAGCTTTAATCCATGATAACGAGCTGAAGCTCGCCAATGAGAGAGAGGGTGGAGGAGCTTCAGGCCGCTAAAGGTCAAAAACAACAGGAGCTCGATGTCCACACTTTGAAGTTGGGAGCTCTTCAAGAACAACTCGTCACAAAGAAACTCTTCTCCGAAGAGGAGTTGAAGGCTCGGGCCTTAGCCGAAATCGAGGAGGCGCGTTAAAGAGATATCCAGCGCCTCAGGGAACAAATACAATCTATTGCCGAGCGAGAGTGATTTTTTGTTCTTTTTTTCTTTTTAGCACTCCATCCTATTGAATAAGAGAGTATTTTGTATCACTTTTAAATTTTGAAATAAATAAAAGTGATAATATTGCCTTCTTCCTTGTCTTGACTTTCCTTTTCTGTTTTGAAAATCAAACAAATGAAAGTGATTGCTTTTGATTTGCTAGAGGTGACGATTAACATAGCAACTCAAAATTTCAAAATTCTGTTTAGGAATTTGAAAAGGTTACTGGCACAGGTGTGATGTTAACTTGACAGAAATTGAATTCGTGATTTGAACGAATTTTGTGGACTTGTTATCTTATTAATGAGAATAACAAGTGGAGTTAAATCTACCGGGGATTTATGAACACTTTTACTGTCAGAAATGTAATGTTAACGTGACGAGTTAGGATTTGCCACTGAAAGCAAATTGAATTGTCAGAGGTGTGATATTAACTTGACAAGAAAATGAATGCTAGAGGTTTGATATTAACTTAGCATCAAAGATATCATATTTTCATTGAGAAAACTGAGAAGACTGTTGTCATAGGTTTAATATTAACTTAACAGCGAGTTGAATGCTAGAAGTGTGATATTAACATAGCTTCGGCATTTCAGCTTTGATAAGAAAGCTCGAGGGAGGATCATTATCATAGCTGTAGTATTAACTTAACAATGAAATGGATACCAGAGGTGTGATATTAACTTAGCATTGAATGTCTTGTTTTTGGTGGGAAAATCGAGAGAACCACTGTCATAGGTGTAATGTTAACTTAACAGGGATCTATATTGCGATATAAGCAATTTTGGTCAGAGATGTAATGTTAACTTGACTGAGAGATCTGCGATTTGAGCAATTTGGTAAACTTGTCATTCTATTGAAGAGAATTGGCAAGTTGAGATTTTGGTCAGAGGTGTAGTATTAACTTGTTAATCGTCACCATAGGATCCATGCTGGCTGGCTGAAATGGAGGAGCGCAACAGGAGTTTTATGTGATCGTAACATTCCGTTAAGACTGAAGGGAAAGTTTTATTGGACTGCTATTAGGCTAGCTTTGTTATATGGCACAGAATGTTGGGCTACAAAGAGACATCATGCCCAGAGTGTAGCAGAGATGCGTATACTTCGTTGGATGTGTGGTAACACACGAAGACATAAGGTGAGAAATGAGGATATTCGTACTAAGATGGGTGTAGCCTCTATAGAAGAAAAGATGAGAGAAAATCGCCTACGCTGGTTTGGTCATGTGCGACGTAGACCTACAGATGCGCCAGTCCGGCGAGTAGAGCGTATCATTTTAGGGCAAGTTAAAAGAGCGCAGGAGAGACCGAAGAAAACATGGATGGAGATAATACGACAAGATATAGACGCTAAAGGTCTTAGTGAAGGCATATTGTCCGATAGGAATGAGTGGAGAAAGCTGATCCATGTGCCCGATCCGACGTAATTCTCTCTTGGTTCATGTAGCCTACCCTAAACACTTGGGACAAATGGCTTAGTTGTTGTGTAGTATTAACTTGACCAAGAGATTCATTTGAGCAATTTGATAGACTCGCCATTCTATTGAAGAGAATTGGCAAGTTGAAATTTTATCCGCTGAGATATTGAAAGAAGTCACTGTTAAAGGTATAATGTTAACTTAACAGTGAGGTATGCCAGAGGTATAATATTAACTTAACATGTTTGATTTGCAATTATTTCGCTGGGGAAACCATTACAACTTCTTTTGAGGTCTCACCATTTCATGAACGGGAATTAGTAAGGAATTTTGGAGGAAAAATTGGGAGCAGATCCCTCAAAAAAATTTTAGCAAACCTTCAGCTATCAACAGATTTGGTATGCCTTTACCAACTACCGTTCGAGTTGGGCTAGCTATGCTATTTCCCTTAGCATGATAAGTTGTCGAGGATTTTCCGTTGGGCTTAAACGCCAACTACTTCCTCTATCCTTTAGCCGTCGGAGGCGTCATATGTAATGTAGATGTATTAGAGAAGAGTGACAAGACTAAAACCGAAGTTTCGCACTTTTGTCTCTTCGATATTAACATCATGCATGTTGATGTTAACAATGTTCGGTCGGCTCGCGTCAATCGACCGTGATGCTATCTGTTGAAGGAAAAAGCTCTTCTTTAGCGCTCTTCCAAACATCTTGGATCCAGATGCTTTGATCAGAGGTGTAATGTTAACCTTATCATGAGAAAAGTGACAAGACTAAAACCGAAGTTTCGCCTTTTGTCTCTTCAATATTAACATCATGCATGGTGATGTTAACAATGTTCGGTCGGCTCGGCGTCGATCGACCGTGATACGATCCGTTGAAGGAAGCTCTTCTTTGGCGCTCTTTCAAACATCTTAGATCCGAATGCTTTGATCAGAGGTGTATTGTTAACCTGATCATGAGAAGAGTGACAAGGCTAAAACCGAAGTTTCGCACTTCATCTTTTCAATATTAAGATCATGCATGGTGATGTTAACAATATTCGATCGGCTCAGCGTTAATCGACTGTGATGTGATCTGTTGAAGGAAGAAGCTCTTTTTTTGCACTCTTCCAAACATCTTGGATCTGGATGCTTTGATCAGAGGTGTAATGTTAACCTGATCATGAGAAGAGTGCCTTTAAGGATAGTACTTCTTCAAGAATCTGTCGTTGATCGGCATCATGAGGTATCACCGTCTAAAGTTATGAGGCGGTATGCTCCATTTGAGTTGACTGACTCTACTACAAATGGTCCTTCTCATTTGGGTTGGAACTTACCTTTTGTCATATGAGTCATAACCATGGGTCTTCTGACTGCCAGGACAAATTTGCCTTTCATGAAAATCCGTTCTCTGACTTTCTTATTTAAGGCTCTAGAAATCCGAGCTTGATAGAGCTCGATTTGTTGTTGGGCTCCCTGTTTTAAATATCGTCCGAGTCAACCGAGATATCGTCCGATATTCCTTTTTTGCCTGCTGCCGATACGATATGGGGAAATCGTTTGCCATATCATTTGCAGCAAAAAGGTCAATATTTGAAATATCGGTTGATAAATCGCCCGATATATCGCCCGATCTGAAATAACTTATTTATTGCACGAATGCTTGCAAATGTAATTGTTTTTATTGTCTTTGCATGCATATTATATCATTCTTATTATGTAGATGATATCTATGACACTAAATTAATATTTTATTATATATAGCGTCTAATATGAACGGCTGATATGCGCGCGTATCCCCGATATCTCTCCTGATATCCGATATCCGATATGAAAAACCCCCATCCGATACGATCCCAATATCTGATATTTAGAACCATGGTTGGGCTTGTAGATGTTTGTCGCTAAAGCTTTCAACTTCTGGAGGCGCAGTTGATGCTTCTCCTCATCTACCATCCTGGTTGTCAGGGCAACTCGCAGAGATGGGATATGGATCTCCAGTGTGAGTACAGCTTCACATCCGTACACCAAAGAAAACGACGTGGCTTTTATCGGGGCTCTCACCATTGTGCGGTAAGCCCATAAGCATTCGCCTAATTTGTCGTCCCAGTCACGTTGACTTTTCAAAATGAATTTTTTGAGAAGCTTCCCAATAGTCTTGTTGAAAGCTTCTGCGAGGCCATTAGCGGCAGGATAGTATGTCGTAGATAACACTTTGGATTATGAATTTGTTACAAACGGCCGGAATGCTTGGCTGACGAATTGAGGCACGTTATCATGGACGATTCGTCGGGGTATACCGAAGCGGTAAAGCATGTGATGCTTAATGAACTTGATCACGTTTGGTGTCTTTACTTCCTTCAGGGGAACAGCTTCCGCTCATTTATAGAAGTAATTCGCTATGGCCAATATGAAGCGAAGTCCTTTGGATGTTAGAGGATTGATTGATCCGATAACATCTATTCCCCACATCTCAAATAGCCATAAGGAGGATGTTGGGCGAAGACGTCCTGGTGCTGATGGACAAAGTCCCCGTGGATCTGACATGCATGACATCACCTAGCATAGGCGATGGCGTCAGGGTCATCTTCAGCCAATAATAGCCAACTTTTCTGAGCCGATCTTCGAGCTTAGATCCGGATTGGTGAGCTCCGCACATACCATCATGAGCTTCTTTGAGTGCTTTCTGTGCCTCTTTGTGCGAAAGGCATCGGAGCAGGATTCCATCATACGATCGGCGGTATAACGTCTGCATGATCGCATTGTAATAGAATCGAGGAGCTTTCCTTCTTATGACAGCTGCTTTCTTGGGGTCGTCAGGCAATATGCCATATAAACGAAGTCGATGCAAGAGAATCGTCAATCCCTAGGCTCGAGGCTTGTCAAAATCTCAAGAACATCTTTGACTTGAAGGTCTCTTCTTTGGGGTCTTACTGTCTTCAAGGGCAAATTTGTAGCAGTACAAGTCGCGACTGTAGAGTAGTACTTTCTCGGTGGCTCCGGCTGGAAGGGCCAACGAAGCGGCGAGTGACACCAGTGCATCTGCATGTGCATTTTGCTGAAGCGGTACATGATCAATGTAGAAGTTTTCAAACTTCTCTGCCATGATAATGATCGCGTTGTGATAGAGCACCAAGTCTCCATGTCGAACTTCGTACTCTCCGCGAACCTGATTGACGATGAGCTTTGAATCATCGTATGCCTCGAGATTTTTGACTCCAATCTCTTCAGCAAGTTGCATCCCGATTAAGAGAGCGTTGTATTCCGCAACATTGTTGGAACACGGCTCTGTTAGCGAGAATGAATGAGGGATCACATAGTTATGTAGGGAGATATTACTACCCCCACACCTACAATGATATTTTCATCGGGATTCGTTCTCGATGCTCCGCCAAAGAATAGTTGTCGCACTTGTTCTTCCGAAGAGGTGTTGATTAAGCTAACTTCTGTGATCTTGTCTAGGAGATCGTCATAAAGTTTTGACGTTCTAGGACTGGATGATCGGCCAGAAAATCTGTCACAGCTTGGCCTTTAATCGCCTTTTGTCGCACGAATTGCATATTATATTGTGAGAGCAATATGGCCCATTTCGCTAATTTGCTATTCAGCGAAGATGGACTCGTCATCAGCAATCGTAAAGGATTGACTCTAGAGATGCCTTAAATGTGTTGCCCTGTGAGGTAGTGTCACGTGTTCTGGACAGCAAAGACCAACGCTAAGCATTTCCTCTCGATTGGGTTGTAACGGTGCTCCGCCCCAATCATTGTTCTACTTAAATAGTAGATTTCCTGCTCATGATTTTGATCATTGTTCTGAGCTAGTAAAGCTCCCAATGAATGATCAATCGCTCGAACATATAACAGGAAAAGTTTTCCTGATACTGGGGCTGCTAGAACAGGCGAATGTGTGAGATACTCCTTGATCTCTTCGAATGCTTCTTGGCAAGCATTGTCCTAGACGAATGAGACTCTCTTCTTCATTAACTTGGTGAAGGGTTGGAAGCGTCCTGAGAGATTTAATATGAATCTCCGGATATATGCCAATCGTCCAGTAGCTCTCTAAGTTCTTTGAGATTTCTCGAAGGTTGCATCTCTTAGACGACACGGATCTTCTCAGGATCAAGATGAATTCCTTTGGAGATAACAATAAATCCAAAGAATTTAGCACCAGCTACTCCCAGGAAGGACTTGGTTAGGTAAATCTTCAATTGGTGAGCCCACATGATGTCGAATACTCTCCTCAGGTACGCGAGGTGATCGCCCTTGTCGCGGCTTTTCACGGCGATGTCATCGCGTAGTATTCTACGGTCTTGCGTATATGCTCGTAAAAGATCGCATTCATGGCGCATTGATATGTCGCACCAACATTCTTCAAGCCGAAGGGCATCACTGTGTAGCAATATACCCCCACAGACATCCTGAAGGATGTGTGCTTTTCATCTTCAGGGTACATCTTTATTTGATTATACCCTGAGAAGCTATCCATGAAAGATCATCGCAAAACCGTACATATTGTTGATCATGATATCCATGATCAGGAGAGGGAATTCGTCTTTAGGGGAGGCGGCATTCAGATTGCGGTAGTCGATGTAGATCCGGATCTTTTCATTCTTTTTAGGAACAGGAACAATATTGGCCACTTAATCAGGATGTTACTCTTCCCTGACGAAACCAGAGTCTATAAGCTTTTTAATTTCTGATTCGATTGCTTTCATGATCTCAGGACGGAACCGTCGTTGCTGTTGTTTGACTGGTTTGGCATCCGGGTTGATGTTGAGTCGATGCATAGAAATCTGGGATCGAGCCCGGGCATGTCCTCATAATTTCAAGCAAAGACATCTATATACTCTCGTATGAGATGCATTAGGTCTTCTTTCTCGGAAGGTGACAAGCTCTCACTTATGAAGATGAGCTTGGGGTTAGCTTCATCTTCAAGATTTATCTGAGTCACTTTATCCTCAGTAGGTGGTTCACGTTGTTCAAAGTGTGTAACCCAAAGAGTATTTAAGTATTTAATTCATGAATTAGAGTCCGACTGGATTAATTCTTCAGATTCAAAAGTATTTTCTCCGTTCTCTTCCAAATGACTGGTTGATACCATATTCACTGAGAGACTTTTGAAGATATTGTCGACGTTGACATCTAAGTCCCACGACGACGTTGCTGACGAGCTGTCATGATGACCTCTTTTCAGATTCGGGATCTGACGAAACTAGTGTAGATACATAATCGAGTCCCCTTTTGGTCTTGTGTTAGTAATCAGGAACTTTGCCTTTCGGTACAAATGAATGAAGTAGTGCTCGTTTTCCTTTGCCAAAATTAAGGCCTGATTCCTTGGTGAAATCATACTCCATTCTTTCCATCATGTGACGTGACTTTTGTCCATAATGAAAGAATTGTGAAGACTCAAGCTACGGACTCCGTCTCGATCTGCCGGAATAGAATTGGATTTTGACCTTTTCGCCTGGCTGGTACTTCGAAGAGGGCGTCATGTGCGCTTCCAACCTTTTCGCATACCAGGAGGGACGACTTTATTGGCGCGTGCAATGATGTTAGAGCATTCATTACTGACCAAGGATCACTGTCCACGTTAGTACTAGTGTCTGACGATACAGAATCTGAAGCAAATGCAGAAAAGTAAGTCAAATCTAGATCTTCATTAATGAACCACTCACTTTCAACATTAGCGGTGGTATCAACATCGAGTCTATCAATGTTCGTTACAAGAGGGTTTATATCCTAGAGACCTCATCTTTTTCTTGCTCTATATCTACTTCTTTGCCAGAGTCGAGTTCTTCTGGGTGTGGATTCTCATCAGCCTCAAAAGAATCCTGATAAAGGAATCAGTAAAATAATTCTCAACTCCTTTGAACGGATGCCTTTCGGCAATCAGCATTCTTACTTTTCCATTTTCACCAACATATTTCATTACTTGATGAAGAGTGGATGAGACGATGACGTTGCGGTGAATCTAAGGTCGTCCCAGCAGCAGATTGTACGAGGTATCAGCGTCAGTAACATAACATGTCACCTCTAATTTCAGGTCCCCAATCTGACACCTGAGCTTGATTTTCTTGGGCGCGTACCATTGGCGTTAAAGACATAGATTGTTGTCTGAGTGGCGCTCAACCGATGGATGGGAATCCCCAAATGCTGCATGACCCTGCGGAGCATAATGCTCAACGCAGATCCCGGATCAACCTGAATGCGGCCCACTTCGGATGATTCAATGTATCTGTGTAATACAGGGGTCTGTCATGCTTCCCTTTGACTTACATGTCTTCTGGGGGAAAGGTGATGCAGGGAAGCTGCTTCGAGGCATGATGGCAATGGTTGTCGTCTTCCTCTTGATATGTAGCAGGAATTTGGGTTACGAAAACCTTTGCATCTACATATGCTTCTCTTAGAGCGTCTCTTGTAGACTTGGAAAGCCTCAGGAGCTCATAGAGAGTGATCCGGGCAGGGATGTTGGCTAGCTGAGCCAAGACATCAAAGCTCTTTCTGTTTTTTCATAGATGGCCTCGTGGACTGCTCGATTGCCTCTTCAGCTGATTGTAGGGAGTTTACTGCCGGCTCGCCGTATTGCTTTAGGTACTGCTTAACGGATCAAGTCTTTGATGTGGGAGGTATGCCCATGTCAACAACAAGGGCGGACTCCTCGTCTTCCGAACTAGTAAGAGAGGCGACATCTTCCTCGGTATCTCTTGTAGAGATGCTCACCACATTGCTGGAGGATGCTTTAGCCTTGCCTCTGGAGTTACTGCTTGTGACAGTTGTCCACTGCTGGCTTTCGACAATGTCAGGATGGACCCACATTGTCTCTCCTTGAGGAGTAGGGATAGGGATAAGTCCTTTCTCCCTCTGGTTGTGAGGATCAAAATTGATCACTCTAAGTTCCTCTTTCGGAATGGGAACCACTCTGGTTAGTGCTAGCGGAAGATTTCGTCCAAATTGAATTGGTGACGTAGCTGTCATGTTGGCGGTCACCTTCTGTTCTGGACGAAGCTTTAACACATCCGCATCGATCAGAGCCTGAAGGACATCTTTAAAGATATAGCAATTCTTGGTAGAGTGTCTCAACATCCTATGATATAAACAGTAGTTGGGATCTTCAGTCTTTCTCACCTCTTCAGGACGTCTAATCTTCAGAAGTTTGAGTCTGTTACTCTTTTGGAGTAGCTTGAATAATGAGACCATGTGCCCATCCTTAAAGGAGTATAATTTGTTTCCACGTGGTTGACGGAAGCCATACCTCCTCTGACTGACTGGGTCTTTGAAGGTGATTAGACTTTCGTTGCCAAAGTATCCCTTCTTCTTGGTTAAGAAGACGATTCCGGTGCACTCGCATTGACTTGTCGGGTCTTGGTTTGTTGTCTTTCTCTTCAACCCTGACCCGGGCGACGATCTCTTCTGCCTGTTCGCCTTGTAGCACCAACTGCTTTTAAGCGCGACATTCTGTCACCCCCGTTTAAGTGAGTAGGAAAGTTTGCAGATTGTGACGCATGTCTCGACAGTGTGGACTGGGTCATGCCGCTAGGACAACAGAGTCCTATGCTCCGAAATCTCGCGACGAAAGTTTTGATGGACTCTCATTTCTTCTGTTTGGCTGCAAGGAGAGTCAGCACTGAAATTTCTGGATCGTCCTCAAAGAAACGAGCCAGAAATAACTTCTCAAGGTCAGCTCATGTTTTAATTGAGCCGGCAATTCATGAACCATTCAAAGGCAACTCCCTTAACAAACGAGCCAAAATGGCATCGTTTGATACTACAGTCCCAGTTTGAAATTTGAAGTAGTATAAGTGTTGGTTCAGTGACCCTTTACCGTCGAAAGTGTGAAGGGTCGGTGCCTTGAATTTGGAAAGGTAGGGAGTTGTATCCCTCTGCTGGGTAGGGTCGGACTATCCCCACTTCTTGGAGTCCGTCTCAGTTGGCGAGGGCCTCAAGGCGTTGCTCAAATTTGCTCATCCTTTTGGAATGAGTGCTCCCATTCTCTGAGTTATCCTCCTCTTCAGATGAAGACTTGGGTGGCTCAGAGTCGGAATGCTCTTCATTCTCGGTGTTCGCAGAGGATGAGCTCTCATCTTCCTTCTGTTTGCCCTTGGACTTTTTGGAAGGAGTCTTGGCCTTCGGCTTCTTTTTGTCCTTAAGCAGCCATGCTAGCATCTGCTTAAGGATGTCGATAAATTCTTGCTAGGCTCGAATCATATCGAATTGCTCCCGTTGGACCCGGGCCTGCTCTTCGAATCGTTGGGCCATCTCCTCGGGAGTTCCTGCCATGTAGGCAAAAGCGGTTATCCCCGAACTGGAATTCAAAAACTAAAATTCGATGATGGCAGAATGCTCATTATTCACCTAATCCCCCTAGCCAGCAGATTATAGTCGACTGGGGCGATCGTTCCCGTGCGGGTCTAAGAGTGTCGGTGGACCTCTTCAGGTTCGATAAGGACATCCTTCAAACCTGAAGATCGATCAGCATCTGACTCATCTGAGCTAACAGCCAGTTGCTTCCACTTGGACTTGCATGGCGTGAAACTCGGCCCCACCATGTTTGCAGTCTCTTATGGGTACTCGACGTCGGAGAATGATTTCTTCTTCTACGATCGTCATCTTTTGGCTGAATTCAAAGCTGCTAACAATAGGTTAAAAACCAAAGGTTTATTTGTTTGAAAGTCACATGGCAATCAGAGAGCACTGCTGAGATTAATTGCTCGCGGTGGCATTGAGGGGCGATCTGATGTACGCTCCTCTTCCTTATCAGGTAGTCCCTCAGGTCCGTTGAGGGGACGTCTGAGGAACTAGCCTCAAATCCCTAGGGGTGAGGGCTTTTTGGCTGAATGCGGGTTTCACATTTCTTTGTTGAAATGCGGACCTCTCGTTGAGTTGAAACGCAGCCATCGCGTTTAGAGTCAAAAACGAAGGCCTCGTGTTGTTGAAGAACACGGGCCTCACGTTTCAAAATCGTCAAAATGTAGGTCTCGTGTTGGGCGTGGATCTCGTGTCGTTGAAGAACGCGGGACTCACGTTTTGTGATAGAAACGCGGTCCTCGCATCGCTTAAGAGAAACATGGGTATCAACCTCGCGTTCTGAATATGCAAATAGATTGTCTCTGCAGAATCTTCAATCTATTGTCGACGTGCGCGGCGCCTTCGTCGGCGTTCAGCATTCCGATTATGCCGCATGGGTTGTTAGGAACCCCCAGCAACCTGAAATTGTAGAATTTGGAGAGGATGGCGGCATTGGTCTTCACCGTCTCTTTGGTCGTGCGCCACCACTTTTGCTCTGTGGATCTCCTGAGAGACATTGACGCGGGCAGCATAGGCTACACGAGAGGTTTTCAAAACCTCTTCAGAAGTGGCGCCCTTTGCATTGTGAGCAGTGGTGTGGACCGCTTCAGGAGTAGTCTCCGAAGAGATTCGAGAGCGAGTCTCAGAAGAGACTTTGCGGTATTGTTGCATTGCCTTTGGGGCTGGCAGTGCATTGCCTCAAACTTTCTTTGGTCGAATTCAACGACGAGGGACTCTATCATCTTCCCGAGGGTCAGACATCGGCTTGCGCTACAGCATTCTCGTCAGTAGAGAAGGAATTCCCCAGCAGAGTCGCCATATTTTGTTTGATCGAAAAAGGTTATCAAGTCGATATAAAATTTCTTTGAGTGGCTGAAAAATTACAACTGAACGATTTCGATTACAAAAGAGGGAAGAAGACTCAGTTCTCCCCTTTGTTTAAAGCTGGGTTCTTTGAGTGGCGATAGAGAGATTCTTGTTCACTGTTAACCGGTCGACTGTCTAGCTTCTCTTCAGGATGCTCTCGAAGACCAATCAGAAAGGAACTCCGTTTTTAACACGCGAAGTGTTTAGAGTCCACTGAATACTTTGTTTCTCCTTTTCTCCAAAAGTCCTCTCTTTGGATTCAAAAAGAGTTCTCCCTTCCTCACAGCTGCTCAGGCTATTTATAGGGGTCATAGGGGTATTATTGTCCCCTAAAATCCCTCCATAATGGGGATTAACTCCCCATTACGTAGGGAGTTAATTGACCCAACAATGGGGGTCTATTACAACAGAAACACGGGTCTCGCGATAGATGCAGACCTCGCGTTGTTTGTTGTAGACGCGGGCGTCTCAGAACGCAAAGTTGCTCAGGCTCGCGTTTGACGTGAGACGCGAGGTTTTTCGGACCCCGTCTGAAGTGGAGCACCAAGTTGCTCAGACCTGCGCTTGACATGGAACGCGGAGTTACTCAGACTCGCGTTGGATGCGATGCGGAGTTACTCAGACTCGTGTCGAACGTGGGCTTACTCAGGCCTGCGTTTGTACTTTTTAGGACGCAAGGTCCGCATTTCAGTTTAAAACACGACCTTCATGTTGAAGTGAGATTCGCGTCAGATGACTTATCCTTGGTGATTTTGAACAACCTACAACTATTCTCTAGTATATAGACCTGTATCCTTACTTTCGACTTCAATTTGGAAGAATATGTCATATTTTGAAGTCGAACATGCTTAGGCAACAGTTTTAGGCACTTCTTCTCGATCCAAAATGATAGCTTTTGTAGCCTGACTTTTTCATATGTAATGGTAGCATATCTCCAACCATCTCTTTTCCCTTTCGGCAGATCGTAGCTCGGCTTCACGACTATTTCAATCAAACAATCCCTGAAGCCGACAATCTGATCGAATGAGTTTATTTGATGATTTATCAAACTCATTGAAGAAGGCTCGTGATGCAGCCTACAAACTGATAAAATGGGTTTATCTGAAGACTTATCAAGTCAAACTCATTGAAGAAGGTTCGTGATGCACTTTTACAGAATCTTTCCAGTGTTTTCACATTCATATCAGGGTCTGACGATTGGTTGAGAACTAAGGTCTTGATTATGAGAGAGATGGGAGAAATCTCACAGGGAATGCTAATTTTCTCGATAAATTTCTCATGGAGTTTATACTCACTTCTTTAATCCCAATGAGATTCTTGAGGTTATCTGTGAAATAAAAAACTCTGGAAGTACATCACATGTTACTCTATACAAAAAGTCACTCAAAGTGACAGCAATCTAACGCCTCCAATGGCTAAGGATAGAAGAATATATTGGCTATTAAGCCTAACGAAAAATTCACGACAACTCATCATGCTGAGGAAAATAGCATGGCTAGCTCAACTCAAACGGTAATTGGTAAAGACAAACCAAATCCGTTGGAAGCTGAGAATTTGCTAAAAATCCTAAGAGACCTAATCCCGCTCAATTCCTTCAAAATTCTTTACTAATTCCCTTACATGGAATGATAAATCTACAAAAAGTTTGTACTCATTTCTTCAAAAGGAATGAATTACAGATCAAACTTGTCATGTTAAAACTTACACCTCTGACAATGCGTCCTTTACTTGTCAATTCTCTTAAACAGAATGACAGGTCCACGAAATTTGCTCAAATCGTAAAACAAATTCATGTAATGTTAAACATTAAACTTATGACAGCAAGATCTTCTACTTGTCAATTCTCTTCAACAGAATGACAAGTCCCCAAAATTTGCTCAAATCACAAAACAAGTCCTTACCATGTCAAAAATCACACCTCTGACAGTAAGGTTTTCTGTACTTGTCAACTTCTCCCAGCAGAATAACAAGTTCATTAAATTTGCTCAAATCGCAAAACAATTCACTGTCAGTCAAAAATCACACCTCTAACAGTAATTTCCTTTACTTTCTTAATGAAAATGAGGAACGTGGTTAAAATCATACACTATCACCTTACCCACTCCTCCTCAAGGGAAGTGTCAAATTTGGTTAAAATCACACCTTCAGTTGCTAAGTTAATCGTTATCTCTGGGACGTAGAATTAATTCCTGTCATGTTAAAGCTTATACCTCTGACAGCAATCCCCTCGATTTTCCAAATGAAAACGAGAACTACAGTTAAAATTATACCTCTCCTATTCAACCAAACGAGGATCGTGTCTCGAAGCTCCCAACGCGACCATCGCGTTTCAAACGCGACAACCAAATAACGGTCGTGTCGTCATAGATGAGGGTCGCGTCCAAAAGCCACAAAACGCGACAGTCGTGTCTCACATGAGAGTTGTGTTCTCTCAAACACAAGTGCATTCTCGCTTTTGCAACAGTCTGACAGTATACTGGCAAAAAAATCGACGACCCAATTAGTTCAACAATACATCGACAAACAATTAAAATTCCAGACTGCGTTTCTGGATACTTACGATAATCTTTCCTGGGACTTCAAGTAGTTCAACAGTACACTCACGAGGACCAGAATCTAGACAGGATAAAGCTAAGGACACTTCAAAAAATTGCCAGTACAATCAGGAAGGTCCAAGTCAACATGAAATCCAAAGTATTTAGAGATCATTCTAAGTCAAGCACAGGGTTTCGAAAACTTTGGAGGGGACTTTGTAGATTGTCTAAAAATTACTAAATATAAAACCTCAAAACGTGGGCGTCATGCCAAAACACGAGGGTCACGTTTCAACCCCAACGCAGACCTCGCGTTTCATCAAAACGTGAAGCTGCGTTCTTTCATTAAACATGAAGGTCGCGTTACTTTTTTAAACGCAGACCTCAATCAAGATCGCGTTTCAACTTCAAAACGCAATCCTCTGAAGCTCTGTGTTTCAACACCAACGCCAGCTTGCTGGCTCGGTGTTTCAACTCTGACACGAGAGCCGTGTCCAACGCAAGATCCGCGTTTCTGCTATAACAGACAGCAATTAACTGAGTGAATTACACCCACTTTCTCTCCACTTAATTAGGAATAAATCCCCATCATTGTATGACACGGAAAAGAAGGAGGTGTAAAATTCCCTTGAATCAGATGAAAAATTACAACAGACTAATCTTCCGGTTACAAGGGAGGGAGAATATTGAATCTTGAATTCCCCCTTTGTTTTATGCTGGGTTCTTCGTGTGGCGGTGGAGAGTGAATCTTGTTCTCCGTTGACCAGATGACCGTCCTTCTGGGATCTCCTCTTTGGCCGGTAGAAAGAGTAACTCAGCTCTGTCTACCAAAACTCTCGAAGAGAAGGTAGGCGAAAGCTAGCTCGTACGCAGCGAACTTACTGAAGAGTTGATCTGCTTCTTTTCTCTCTGTGTCGCCCTCTTGTTGCCGATTGCCAGAAGTTTGACCTTGATGCTGATCGCCCCCTCCCCAAAAAGCTCTCTCCAAAAGTTCTCCCCCTCTTCATAGTGACGGGGCTATTTATAGAGGTTTAGGGGGTGATCGTGCCCCCTAAAAGTGTTCAACGATGAGGGCCAACTTTCCCGCTACATGGGCGGTGAACGACGCCATAATCGGGGTGGTTGTAACCGAGACGCGGGTCTGGACCCTAGCGCCTTGAGGTTGAGACGCGGGTTTGGACCCTAGCGCCTTGAGGTTGAGACGCGGGTTTGGACCCTACGCGTCTTGGTTCTGAGACGCGGGTTCAGACTCGCGTCTTGAGGCTGAGATGCGGGTGTCGGGCCCGCGTGCCTTAATGCTGAGACGCGGGTTTGGACTTTCGCGTCTTGATTGTCACATTTAGCCTTGCGTCTGGGTCTTGGATCTCTGCGTTTTGGTGGCTTGTCTTGGTGATTTTTTAGACAGCCTACAGAACCCCATCCAAAGTTTTCGATATTTCGCAGTTAACTGGGACGGATTTCGAAATACTTTGGATTCTAGCTGCATTTGCCTTCATGACTAGACTATTAATGCTCCAGGTTTGATCTATTCTGGAGTTGGTCTTCGTGAGTGTACTGTTGAACTCTTTGAAGCCACCAGAGTTGATCATGTTGAGTGTCTAGATACACAGTCTAAACCTCCCCGTTTGCTTTTAAGTCTGTCACGGGTGTGCTTTAAGCCAGGAGTGGTTGGTCGTCTGCTTGCGTCAGTGTACTGTTGAACTGATTTTTCAGAAGCAGGAGACCGAACGCAGGTTCCTTTTTGAAAAGCGGAGACGAGACTGCTTTAAAGACGCGACTTCTTAGTGAGACGCGACCTTTTGGCAACGGAAACGCGACTGATCTTCATAAGGCAGACGCGATGTTCAGCTGAAGACGCGAATTTCGGAAAGACGCATCTTTTGAATATAGACGCGATTGTCTGGGCGCATTTATGGCGATGCTGATAGGGCATATCCATCGAAGAGACATGGCCGTCGGGTGCGAGTCCGTGCCACGTCATGATTGCTCTGCCAGTTGGCCTGGGGAACCGACGGGATTTCGCCTTTTGGCGCGCGGATTTCCTGGCGCATTAAATGATCCGTGCCACGTGTCGAGCGACGATTCACTGCCGAGTCGTGGCGCATGATCTTCTCTGTGCGTTAAAGTGATTTTGTTCCACGCGTTGAACAGAGATTCGCCGCAGAGTCGTGGCGCATGATCTTCTCTGTGCGTTAAAGTGATTTTGTTCCACGCGTCGAACAGAGATTCGCCGCAGAATTCATCGGGCCATACGCTGCGTATCTTCGCGAATCCTTGTGCCTATAAAAGGCCACAGTTGGGAAGATTCCTCTTCTTCTCCGAACGCACTCGCTGATAGAATTAAGAAAGAGAATTTTCTTTTTCCGTTCATCTGTTTAAACTTGGATCGAATTAGCAATGGCACCCAAGACCAAGCCGACTGCTTCTTCTTCAAAGGCGACCGTCGCCGAGGCCCGGAGGGGCAGCTCCTCCTCTGCGCAGGATATTGTTCTCCAAGGTGTCCAAGGTAACTGCCTTTTAGGCGTGAATTTCGCCATTAAAGGAAGTTCAAAGAACCCTTAAGAACACACAAATTTAAATCGTGTTTGATTCCCAGACGCAGTCTTTGGGTTGATAACCGAGGCGCGGGTTTGATGACCCGGTGCCATTAGGTCCTGCCTTTTGGACCCTTTACTTAGAATATTTCTAATTGTGAAGGGTTTAAACGCGGACTTTGATCCTTGCGTTCTGCAACATCAGGCGCTGGTTCTTCCGATCTGGCGCCTAAGTCCAAGTACTTGAATCTCGCAAGTCTTGGTTTGCAAAACGCGGATCTTGCAGGTCTGGACGCGGATTTGATAATTCCTGCGTCCAGTATCTCCTCTGCGTTTGGACGTGGATTCGCAGGTCTGGACGCGGATTTGATAATTCGTGCGTCCAGTGTCTCTTCTGCGTGGATGCGCAGGTCCGGACGCGGATTTGATAATTCCTGCGTCCAGTGTCTCTTCTGCGTTTGGATTATGAACACTTAGCATTTTTTCCTTACTTTTGATAGAGTATCTAACTAAGTGTCCTTTTCTTTTTGCAGCGTCACACCCCACTACTTCACTTGCCAAGACGCGCCACTTTGGACATGTAGGTGGTGCTGACCGGGACTTGACCTTTGTGTTACAAAGGACTGTTCCTGTGACTGCTGACAAGTCGCAGGCTCGTGAGGAGAGGCTCTCGAATGTTGACATGAGGACTCTTCGGGTGCTTATGACTGATGCAGCATTCACAACGGATGCTGGCATCAAGCTGGAGAAGCCTGCCTTCTTCTTCGGAGATCGTATCCACGATGGCGGCTACCGCGTGTATGACGGAACTTACAAATGGCTCCGTCAAATAAGGGGTGGAAGATTCTTTCTTCCGAACATGGAGAGGATGTTCCCGCTGTCCTATTTCCAGCACATATGTCCGTCCCTCGGAAGATGGAATGGGACCTCTCTCGATATGTCCCTGAGATTACTCTCGGTGATTTGGGCTCCCATAAAGTATACCGTCATGATAGCCATGACAGGTCAGTTATCGGCCTTTTCCCTGGGTCGCGCAAGTCTGAGGTTCCGGCTGGGGAGATACCACAACTTGGCACTACCTTCCTCAACGCATTCATGGAAGCGGAGGGTGACTATCCGGTTGGGTTCCGTGCGCCCGGGTGGGTCCGTTTCACAGAGAATTATTGGTGGGGCAGAATGGTCGGCTTTGTCCTTACCGAGCTCGGGGATCTGCTAAAGCGTGTGGGACTGTACTCGGCAGTCAGAGCCGTGCAGTGGGGAATCCCTCAAAGCTCTCAGAACTTCTTCGGGGTTCTAGAGCGTTATAATTCTTTGACGGGGACGTTCTTCACTCCGGTCGGGGAGATGGGCCTCGCTCTGCACGAGCTGCATGAAGTCTCGGGATTGGCAACGGGGGACATTCCCTATGAGGAATATGTCCCGACCACTGTGGAGCTTTACCATTTGAAGGAGGAGTTTCCCCTAATATATGAGACCTACTGGGAAGTGCTATGTCACTTCCACATTTGCAGCCAAATAACCAAATGGCGGTCGCAGGGAGTCAAGCAACTGTCTTGGGCCAGTTACTTGTTCAACAACGTCAACACCAAAGACCATCTGATAACCCGATTGGCTCCCAGCTCCGATAGGGAGATTGAAGACAGGATCGACCAGGCTCCTGACAGTTTTTACACCACGGAGTCGAACGAGGACGGTTTCGACCCTGACTTGGTTTTTGAAAGCTTTCACCATCAAGCCCGGACCCCTATCTCCGATCGGGCGCTGTTGGCGGGCTTTCTAATGCTGTGGCTGAAGCGTTGTGTGGTGCCCACGCTGCCACATAAAGTTATTGTTGCTGACGTGGTGTACCCGGCGGTGCTCCTGGCTCATGGCAACCCTATAGCCCTTCTCCCGGCCGTGGCGGCTGGTATTCAGAGCGGGCTGCGGGCGCTAGCTAAGAATTTCTGCGAGCCACCGAGGACTGCAGACTCCGAGGGAAAGCCGTATGTTGACTCAGAGGGGAATTCGACGGTGAAGCGTCCCAACCCTCGGGTCGAGCTGCCTTACACGTACCTCATGGCTTGGTACGTGATGCATTGCCCTTCCTTGATGACGGCGGTGCGTTGGAGGGAGAGTTCTGTCCCTTTTGTGCAGCGGTTGGAGGGTTCGAGCTAGCGTGATTCTTATATATATTACGTCCGGAAGTGCCTTTCGGACCCTGCGAACTACCAGCTCAATCGTTGCCTCCCCCAGATCCCTGGTGCTTCTTTCGGGGATCTACTTATTGATTCCGCGGGCCCAGATGATTTCTCGAGGTTATCCGCGGGAGCCTTCTGGTGGTTGCTCAATATTCGGCCCGGATATGTGCTTTTCCGGCAAGGGACGTCATGCACCATTGAGCCATACATGCCGAATCGCTTCGCTCGACAGTTCGGCTATGATCAGCTCTATGTCGGGAACCCCAATGCTAGACTCGCCTTCGAAGGGAACCTGTTCGAGGGTGCTCGGGCCTGGTACTACAGTGTGGCTGGAGGGACGGGAGCAACTTTCCGTCTACCTCTCGAGGGGCCTAAGTGCCGTACGAGCTTCAGCTTCTGCACTTGGTACACCCAAGCCATCCAGACACCAGACTTTTTTCCAGCGTCTTCGTGTATTGAGAGCATCAATGCAAGTCTCGAAGCAAGGTCAGAGTCTGGTAAACCCTCGAAAATCATTGACCAGTACTTGAAAGCTCAGAAGGAGGCCAGGAAAAGAACGAGAGGGAAGCCACGAGCCACGGAGCCACGACCACCAAGGGCGGAGCCGCAAGCGACTAAGGCGGAGTCGCGAGCAACAAGGGCAGAGCCGCAAGCGACTAAATCTCGACAGGCGGTGAGCAAGCGTCGTCAGGGCTCTACTTCAACTGCTGAACCCACTCCCAAGAAGGTTCGGAGAGACTTGACGACCGAAGTCTTTCGACCCGAGGACATCCCTGCTGTCGTTGAGCCACTGAGGGAAGAAGATATAGCTGAAGAGGATGATCATTTAATCCGCCCCCCTAGGTCGAGCAGCAAAGACCGTAGGTCTGTGGAGGAAGGGGAGCTCGTTGACAGAGCCACGACTGTTGACGAGGATGAGCAGCCTGAGATCGACATCATAAGCGGAGGAGATGTCAATATTCCGGGGGTTTCGGTTCAACCCGGGTCTTCACCTGCTCGTGAAGGGAGAGATGAAGCACAACAACCTGGGTCGCCTTGTGTCTTCATTTCCAGTCCTCGGGCAGTTGACCCTAGTCCTACTACTGGGGTAATTGGTGACAAGGCTCCAGCTGCAGAGGTTTCGCGCGAGGCGCTATCGTCTTCCTCACTCTCAGGGGAAAGCGATTTTGAAGACGATGTTGACTACGGTGATGAACCCGCTCCTCCTGATCCGAGTAAGTTCTCCCATATTTCAGAGGAAGAAATATATGGGGGTGAGCCGTCAACGGTATCACAGCTGGCGATTATTCCCATTGGAGGTACTCTTTTCACCTTTTGACCTGCTTTCCCTTTTAATTTTGAAGAAGAGACCTTAACATTCTCCCTTTTATGTTGCAGGATTGGCTGAGAACGTCGAAGCCGCATCCTCCTCGCAGATCGAGGAGATGGTACAAGAGTTGACCCAGCCAGAAGGGGTTACGGCTTTAGTTGCCGAGATAACTCCAGCAGGGGCAACTACTAATGCCGAGGCTTCCACTTTGCCGGAAGAGGAAGCAACCCCTAAGGTCGGGGAAGAACCCACTCTGCAGGATGAAGGGGTTACCATTGAAGCCAGGGAGACTTCCACTCCGCAAGATTTGCCCAAGGATCTGGCATCTCCGGGCCTCCCAGATGGTAAGGAAGTTCTGATATTTTAAATGTTTTGCTTTTCTCCTTTGTGGCTAATGTCACAATAATTTGCAGAGGGAACTAAGGGGGTTCAGGTAGAGAATGCAGCGGTCGGTACCCTTCCAAGAGGCCACACAGCCCAGGTCTCGGCTGAAGCTTCTGAGGAGGTTGAGCTTGCTACTCCGTCATTAGCTGTGGAGGTTCCTGCCGAGATAACACCTCCGGAAGCACCCGAGGCTACTTCTGCTCTAGCCGTATCGGTGGTCAGCACAACTCTTGTGCGAGAAGATCCGCCTTATCCCGTGACAGAAAAGGGGTCGGGAAGCTTCCCAGGTGGTGACGATATGGGGGAACTGGCACGCCAGATGGTGCAACAATTCTTTGCTTCGATGGGATCATGTATTGATCTCATCTTACGTGGAAGCAGCTCCTTCAATTTTGCCCAGACGCTTCTCAGAAATCTGGCCGAGAACGTCGAATTAACCGGAGGCCCCTCACTTGCCCAAGCGTGTTTGCGGGTGGTGGAGCAACTGGGAGACGACCTGCACGAGCTGAAGTCTTTGAAAAATGCCAGCTCTTCTAGTGAGGCCCAGGCCACCCTAACCCGGCTCTTAGCTGCTCAAGAACAAGAGCGACAGGAGGCAGAGGCACGAATAGATGCAGAAATCCGCAGCCTCGAATATTCCCAGGCTGAATGTCAGAAACTAACTGACGATTCAAGGGAATCCGAGATTGTCATGCAGAGCACGGAGCATGTCATCATCAGTGCTCGGGACACCATTGCCAAGGCAGAAGCTGTGCTTGCGATCAATGAGAAGAAGCTTGTCACCATCAAAGAGGAGCTTGCGGAGCAACAGGCGGCTAAGGCGCGAGCTGAAGAGAGTCTGTCTCTACATTCCTCCAAGGTGGAATCTCTGCGAGCGCAGCTGGCTGCAAAACCCTTCCTATCTGAAGAGGAGCTGCGGGTCCAGGCCATGATGGAGGCTGAGAAGGCACGTCAGATCAAGATGCATCATCTCAGGGAGCAAATCCGTTCCTTGGCGAACCAGGACATTTAGCCTCCTTTTTTTTCTCTTTTTTTTTTGTAAAGAAAAGGGCACTCTATTTATCAGAGTGTTTGTATCCACTTTTGATATAAAAAGGACACTTTTTGTTCCATCTTCTTTGCTTAGTTGTGGATGAATCCAACTTCTTGATCACTGGCTGTGAATACTGAACTTAGGTAAAACTAAGTTCTTTCAATGAAACGCAGCATCGACTCGCGGCTTCTGTTCATAGGGAGACGCGGGTATCAGTTCAGAAGAACTTGGGCAGAACCAAGTTCTTTTGATGAGACGCGGCCATGAGTTCAGAAGACGCGGCATCCGTCTGTAGGGAGGGACGCGAATCTGTTTTGCTGGGAAAGACGCGGATTGAACAGACGCGAGGGACGCAGCCTTGTGCATTTTCCATGAATCCCAGAATGGACTAAGTGTTCTCCTTTAAAAAGGACGCCGTTTGCTGAGGGGACGCGACTTTGCATCACGCGGACATTCCTCTAGGACGCGGGTGATCGTCATCCAATCTGGGGAGGGGACGCGAATTTTGGATACGGTTTTCTTCAGTCTGCGTCTTGGTGTAACCTCCCAGGCGTTATATACAGCCTGTCATAAAGATTTGATGTGATCTTCAAATCTCTATTGATGATCGGGAATGCAGATTTTCCGCTGTTTCCCGAAGCGGTTATCCACGCGTCGGCTTCTTATTGGTCTTGAGCGTCAATTCCCATTAATGAGGAACCGATGCGGGTGGTTGGAGATTGGCGCCTGCGACGGTTTTCGAAGCGGCGTTACACGCGTCAGTCCCTTAGTGGATCTTGACAATCGTGCAGTCATTAAGGCCGGCGGTTCAGATTAAGAGATCATTAATTGCAGTCATCGGGGGCTGCCTATAAATAGGGCGCACCCTCTCCCTTCAATCCAATCTTTGGA
The DNA here is from genome assembly GCA_038442645.1 of Agave tequilana. Lineage (NCBI taxonomy): Eukaryota > Viridiplantae > Streptophyta > Magnoliopsida > Asparagales > Asparagaceae > Agave > Agave tequilana. The sequence goes on from JAVJIF010017283.1 coordinate 37,854, forward strand.
CTGTTTTCTTTTTTAGAGCGAGCGCTCTGAGAACCTTCATCTTCTTCAGAGTGTTGTTTCCATGGATGAGGATGGCTCTGTGGATGAAGATGACCCAGGGCTTGTATGCTCCTGTTTGGTCTCTTCGGGGCAGAGTGTCTCTCTGATCATCTTGCACGTCCGCGTCTGGACGCGGAGAGCCCGACTCTTGGTAGAAGCCTTTGTTGGTACGCCGTCCCGATTAGCCATGATATTTTAATCTACCACGGCCTGTACCTTGGCATCATCATTATCTGGACCCCCTCACGAAGTCTGTGTTGGTGCATTCCTTCTGGAATTTGCGCCACAGAATTAAACTTCTCTGGACGCGAGTGCAGGGGTCTTTGGCACTTGGCGCTGGCTTCGTTCACAAAGCTTGCGTTTCTAAGCCACTGTCTTGGCGCGTTTTATAGCCACTACTTTGAACGGATTCCAAAAAGGTTTCAGACCCGAGCCTTGCAACTCTTGTTCACTCAACAAGGAGATGGCAACTTTCGGCGTCTGTGCCTTTTCGGCGTTTGTGCTTTCGACTTGGGCGCAGAACGAGACCGCGTTTTGATTCGCGTTTGTCTCTGCTGACGCAGCAGTTTGGCTCACTGCGTGGGCCATTCCCGCGTCTGCTTGGCTGACTGCGTGGATCATTCCCGCGTCTGCAGTCCGCATTTGCGACTTAGTTTTTCTCTGTTGAAGCATACTAAGTTGCAGATTGTTCTGATTCCTTTGTTTCATTTCTTGCAGGTAGGCTTGCTGGTTTGCTGGGCCCCTGGAAGGATGCTTTGGCCGGCGAACTTGTTCGATGTTCACCTATAAGAGAGTATATTATGGTCCTCGTCACCTATAAGAGAGTATATTACAACTCTGACGAGGACCCAACCCTCGCCAAGGTCTCTTCAGATCTGCTTCGCCATTCATGCCTGCTGGCAAGAGATGGTCAGGCTATGCATGACGGCGATGAGGGCTCCGGCGGTTGTGGTGGCGGACAAGATCCTCTTCCTCTCCCACTCCAGAAGTCACATCAAGGACAGTCTATGTCCGTTGGATGGCCTGCTAGGGAAAGGGACGCTCCTAAACAAAGGGTTGCAGGACTTTCTGTTGCCACCAGACCTCAAGAACACCATTGCTCTTAGCTTAGTCAGCTAGAGCGCTTTCGATGTTTACATCATGCATCGTGGTGTAACCAGCTTCTATTGTAGCCACAAAACATCGCGCACTTGGAATCAGACGCGGCTTATAAGGAGTGAGTGTAACCTCTAAGAGAGAGGGGGACTTCTTTGTACTCCTTAATTGTAACACTCAATCTTATTGTATAAGAGAGCGTTTTTACTGTAACACTCCATCTTATTGTATAAGAGAGCGTTTTGTATCACTTTCATATGTTTGGAAATAAATAAAAGCGACACTTTTCTTTTTGCCTCTTTCCTTGTCTGACTTTGTCAAAATTATGATGATAATCTCAACAAGTCAAACTTTGGAGGGAAAGATCCTATTTCAGGAACTCTCAAAGTACTGTCAGAGGTGTAATATTAACTTGACAAAGATGAAATAATTTTTAGTGGACCTGCCACTTTATAAGAGAAAGCGACAAGTAGAATTGGTACCCCCAGGGAGGGTGAACTTTTATCAAGTGTTTGGGATTAACTTGATTGGGCTCGACTGGGGATTTGAGGGAAACACTGTTGATGGTGTAGTATTAACCTAACAATGTTTTTTAGGTGGACTTGTTATTCTGTTGAAGAGAATAACAAGTGAGACTAGACTCGTGGGGAATCTAGGAAAGTTTGTTACCGTTAGAGGTGTGATATTAACTTAACGGGTTGAAAGTGGTCTTGTCAGAAGTGTAACGTTAACTTGACATGGATGTGAGTCAGAGGTGTGATATTAACTTAACTCAGAAGTGTCACTGTCATAGGTGTGATGTTTAACTTGACAGTGAGGGTAATGCTAGAGGTGTAATGTTGAACTTGGCATTAGTCATCTCGGCTTGTATAAGGAAGTCCGAGGGAAAGTCATGGCCATAGGTGTATTGTTTAACTTAGCAATGACTTGATGCTAGAGGTGTAATGTTAACTTAGCATCATCCATTTCAGCTTCGATATGGAAGTCTGAAGAAAAGTGACTGTCAGAGGTGTAATATTAAACCTGACAGAAACCTGATTACTGTTTAGAGGTGTGGTGTTAAACTTTAACAGTAATTTCGTCAGAGGTGTAGTATTAACTTGACAAAGATTGACTCATGATAAGAGCAATTTGAGGACCTGTCATTCTATTGGTGAGAATTGACAAGTGAAAATTTGAAGTGCCAGAGGTATAGTGTTAACTCGGCAAATTTGAAAGTTTGATACTCCGTGTAGAGTTGACAAGCAAAGTTTGTACTCGACAAGGAATATTGAAAAATTTCCATTACCAGAGGTATAGTGTTAACTTAGTAATGGTTGTATTTTGTAGACCTACCATTCTGTGAATGAGAATTGATAAGGGATTTTGGAGGAAGGAGTGGATCCAAGTCCACTTAGGATTTTTAGCAAACCCTCAGCTATCAACGGATTTGAGGTGCCTTTACCAACTACCGTTTGAGTTGGGCTAGCCATGCTATTCCCCTCAGCATGATGAGTTGTCGAAGACTTATGTTGGGCTTAAAAGCCAACATTTTCCTCTATCCTTAGCCGTCGGAGGCGTCGGATATTAATGAAGCAGCCCTTCTTGTTTTGATCAGAGGTGTATTTTTAACTTGATCAGCGAAAGAATACCATCTAAGAATAGTATTTCTTCAGGAATCTGCCATTGATTGGCATCATAAGTGTATCGCCATTTGAAGTTATGAGGCGATACGACCCATTTGAGTAGACTGACTCTACCACAAATGGTCCTTCCCATTTGGGTTGGAATTTTCCTTTCGTCTTGTGCGTCATCACCATGGGTCTTCTGACGGCTAAGACAAGGTCGCCTTTCTTGAAAGTTCGTACTTTAACTTTCTTGTTGAAGGCTCTGGTGATTCGAGCTTGGTAGAGCTCGATTTGCTGTTGGGCTTGCAGACGCTTGTCGTCTAAGGCCTCCAGTTCCTGGAGTCGCTGTCGATGCTTCTCCTCTGTCGTCATCTCCGCTGTCAAGGCGACGCGTAGAGATGGAATTTGGATTTCCAGGGGAAGCACGGCTTCACATCCGTATACCAAGGAAAACGGCGTGGCCTTTGTCGGGGTTCGTACTGTTGTGCGATAGGCCCATAAGCATTCACCTAGTTTGTCGTCCCAGTCCCGTTGACTTTTCGAGACGAACTTTTTGAGAAGCTTACCAATGGTCTTGTTGAAAGCTTCTGCGAGGCCGTTAGCGGCAGGATAATATGCCGTTGAAGACACACTCTGGATTCTGAACTTAGCGCAGAATCTCTGGAATGCCTGGCTGATGAACTGGGGTCCATTGTCATGGACAATCCGCCGAGGTACACCGAAACGGTAAATAACGTGATGTTTTACGAACTTGATCACGTTGGACGACTTGACCTCCTTCAAAGGAATGGCTTCGGCCCATTTTGAGAAGTAATCGGTTATTGCTAGAATGAACCGATGTCCCTTTGATGATGGTGGGCTGATAGGACCAACCACATCCATCCCCCACATCTCAAATGGCCATGTAGAGGTCGTAGAGTGGAGGTACCCTGGTGCTTGATGGATAAAATCTCCATGTATTTGGCAAGCGTGACATCTTTTGGCATAGGCGACGGCGTCGGCAACCATCTTGAGCCAATAGTAACCCAATCTTTGGAGTCGATGTGCCAGTTTTGGGCCAGGTTGATGGGCTCCGCACGTACCGTCGTGGGCCTCTTTCAATACCTCCCGGGCCTCTTTTGGTGAGAGGCACCTGAGTAAGATCCCGTCATGCGACTGACGATACAATGTTCGTGTAATCGCATTATAGTAAAACTTAGGGGCTTTCCTTCGAATGGCAGCCGCTTCTTTGGCGTCCTCAGGCAGGATGCCGTATAAGACATAGTCGATGTAGGGGAATCGCCAGTCTTTAAGCTCTGGGCCGGTTGACGCTTCAAGTGCTTCTTCGCGGTGAAGACCTCCCGTTGACTCCTGATAATCCTCGAGAGCATTTCTCGGGCAATACAAGTCGTGGCTGTAGACGAATATCTTCTCCATTGCTCCAGCTGGAAGAGCTAAGGAGGCAGCCAGGGATGCGAGTGCATCTGCGTGCGCATTTTGCCTGCGTGGTACATGGTCGATATAGAAGCTTTTAAATCCCTCGGCCATGCGGATAGTTGCATTGTAATAGGGTACCAAGTCTTCATGTCTGACTTCGTACTCCCCGCGAACTTGGCTGACTATGAGCTTGGAGTCGCCGTATGCCTCGAGATTTTTAACGCCAATCTCATTGGCGAATTGCATCCCGATTAATAGAGCATTGTACTCCGCCATATTGTTGGAACAAGGCTCTGTTAATGAGACAGCTCGGGGGATCACATAATTTTGTGGGGAGACAAGTACTACTCCTACCCCTGCCACTACGTGTCCCTTGGGGCTTGTCCTTGATGCACCGTCGAAGAAGAGTTGCCACACTTGACTTTCGAACGATGTCTGAGTCAGGTAGACTTCGGCCACTTCGTCTGGGAGATCCTCGTAGACTTTGGCTGCCCTCGGATCTGGGTGTTCAGCTAGGAAGTCTGCGACCGCTTGTCCCTTAATGGCTTTCTGCGGCAGAAAGTGCATTTCATATTGTGATAGCAATATGGCCCATTTTGCCAGTCGGCCATTTAGCGATAAAGGTTTAGTCATAAGTAACCTCAGAGGGTTGACTTTTGATATGACATTTATAGTCTGGCCTACCAGATAGTGTCGCATTTTCTGAATGGCGAACACTAGTGCCAAACATTCCTTCTCGATCGGGTTGTACCGATGTTCGGCTCCGATCATTGTTCTACTCAGATAGTAGATTGCCTGTTCTCGTCCTTCTTCATCATTCTGAGCTAGTAGAGCTCCCAAAGAATGGTCCATTGCCCGGACGTACACCAGGAAAGGCTTTCCGGACACCGGGGCTGCAAGGACTGGTGGTTGGGTGAGGTATTGTTTGATTTCCTCAAACGCTTGTTGGCAAGCATCGTCCCAAATGAACGAGACACCCTTCTTCATCAACTTAGCGAAGGGCTGGCATCTTCCGGAGAGGTTTGAGATGAACCTGCGGATGTACGCCAATCGACCCTGTAAACCCCTGAGTTCCTTGAGGTTTCTCGGGGGTTGCATCTCTTGGATAGCGCGGACTTTCTCCGGATCCAAATGGATTCCTGTGGAAGTCACAACAAATCCTAGGAATTTGCCACTGGCTACCCCCAGGAAGGACTTGGCGGGGTTCATCTTCAATTGATGAGCCCGCATGATGTCGAAGACCACTTTCAGATCAGCTATGTGATCTCCTTTAATACGACTTTTTACCGCAATGTCATCGACATAACATTCCACCGTTTTGCGTATTTGCTGATGGAAAATGGCGTTCATGGCCCTTTGGTAGGTTGCCCCCGCATTCTTCAGTCCAAAAGGCATGACAGTATAGCAATATACCCCTAGAGGAGTCCTGAAGGAGGTATGCTTTTCATCATCAGGATTAGGGGTGCCACCGGATACGGATTATCCGCGGATATCCGCATCCGAATCCGTCTCCAATCCGGATACGGATATCATTTTTTCAGATCCGTCAATATTCGTATCCGTATCCGTATCCGAAAGGTAGGTGCGGATACGGATATGGTAAAAGTAATATCTTATTCGTATCCGATCCGATATCCGAATGTTGCGTGCTTCATAATGATATCGGTATGGAGAAGACTATTCTTCAATGGAATAAGGTATTAAATTTTGATATTTTGAATTGGTGAAAAAGTAATAGTGAAAAATATTCGATTCTTGCAAGAGCACCACTTGATATTTTGAGTATTTCGACATCAACCATGACATCCGAATCGGCATTTAGCTCCGGAGGACGTGTAATCTATTGTTATAGAAGTCAAATGACAATAAATACGATGAATGTATTGATATATACACAATAATATCATAGTATGTATCACATTTAATATTGTAGTAGATGAGATAAAAAGTAATATAAGTATTTCTGTTTAATTTATTTTTAACCATATCTATTTTTAACATATCCGATTAGTATCCGCATCCGATCCGCTAATATCCGATTTATATCTGATATCCGATTTTGGCGGATACGGATATCATTTTTCCACATCCGCCAATATCCGTATCCGTATCCGTATCCGAAGGTTGGGTGCGGATATGGATATGGTAGAGATAATATCCGATCCGTATCCGATCCGATGACACCCCTAATCAGGATACATTTTGATTTGATTGTATCCTGAGAATCCGTCCATGAAGGACATTCGTTCGAATCCACAAGTATTGTCAATCATAACATCGGTGATTGGCAATGGGAATTCGTCTTTGGGGCAGGCCTCGTTTAGATCGCGGAAGTCGATGCAGATCCGGATTTTCCCGTTCTTTTTGGAGACGGGGACGATGTTGGCTACCCAATCGGGATGCTTTTCTTCCCTGATGAAGCCAGAATCAATAAGTTTTCTGACTTCTGATTGAATTGCCTCCATTATTTCTGGGCGAAACCGTCGCTGCTGTTGTTTGACAGGCTTTACGTCCGGATTGATGTTGAGGCGGTGCATGGCCACTTGAGGATCAAGTCCTGGCATGTCCTCATAATTCCAGGCGAAGACGTCTATATACTCTTGTACAAGAGATATTAGATCCTTCTTCTCCGATGGTGACAGGCCGTCACTTATGAAGATGGGCTTAGGGTTAGCCTCATCTCCTAGATTGATCTGAACAACCTTGTCTTCTGTGGGTGGCTCACGCTGTTCAAAGCGGGTATCCCAAAGAGCATTTAAATGTTTGATCCATGGATCTGTATCAGATTGGATCATTTCTTCATTTCCATCTTCCAGGCGGCTTGTCGAAACCATGTTCACTGAAAGTTTCTTGAAGATGTTGCCGACACTGACATCTGACCCCCAAGATGATGTGTCTGAAGAGTGATCGTTGTTCGACGATTCTTGAGAACCGGAGGCTGATGGGATTGGAGTTGATACATAGCCCAACCCCCTGCGCGTCCGATGATAATAATCAGGGGCCTTCCCTTTCGGCACAAACGATCGAAGCAGGGTTCTCCTTCCTTTGCCGAAGTTCAACCCGGGCTTGTTGGTTAGATCGTACCCCATTTGCTTCATCATTCTGAGTGCTTTCGATTCATAATGGTCGAGCTGAGGGGATTCCTCCTCGCTTTCCGATTCTTCGCGGGGAGTTGGTTCAGACGAGATTCGCCCAAAAAGAATTGGTTTTTGGCCTTTTCGTCTTGTCGGGACCATGAATATAGATTCCTGCGCATCTCCATTATCCTGGTATGTCCCGAAAGATGATTTTACTGGTACATGCAATGATGTCAAAGCATCCATTGCCGACCAGATGTCATCGTCTATGTCGGTACTAGTATCCGACGGTATTGAATCGGATGCACACGCAGAAAAATACTCAAAGTCTAAATTCTCATTAATATACCAGCCGCCTGCATCGTCGGTGGTATTATCAACATCGAGCTCATTAGTGCTCTTTACAAGTGGTTCCAACTTCCACAGGCACTCTTCTTGCTCGGGCTCAGTGTCAGCCTCATTACCAGTCTGGCACTTCCAGTTGCGGGGTTTCATCCACCGGATCCTGATATAGGAGGGAGTCCGTGAAATAATTTTCGACCCCCTTAAACGGATACCTTTCGGCAACCAACGTTTGCACCTTCCCACTCGAGTCAATGTATTTCATGACTTGGTGAAGAGTGGAGGGAACGATGGAGTTGCGGTGAATCCATGGTCGTCCCAGCAGCAGATTGTAGGAAGTGTCGGCATCGATGACGTAGCACGTCACCTCCGACTTGAGGCTCCCAATCTGGCACTTGAGCTTGATCTTCTCCATCGGACGGGTGCCATTGGCATTGAACCCGTAGATGGTTGTCTGTGTAGGGCTCAGACGGTGAGTAGGGATGCCGAGGTGTTGCATGACTCGGCGGGGCATGATGCTCAGTGCGGACCCTGGATCTACCTGAATGCGGTTCACTTCAGATGATCCGATATAACCTGTGAAGTACAGGGGCCGATCATGCTTCCCTTTAACCTGCATATCATCTGCCGTGAAGATAATGCAGGGAGCATTCTGGGAGGTGTGGAGACAATTCTCTACATCTTCCTTCTTTGGCACCTGGGTCATAAAGACCTCAGCGTTTGCCAGCGCTTCTTGGAGGGCCTCCCTGGTCGACTTTGATAGTCTTAGAAGCTCATACAGGGTGATCCGCGCCGGGATGTTGGCCAATTGAGCCAAGACATCAAAGCGGTAAGGCGTTGTGGATCCTTCCGCTATACCCTTTTGAAGGGCTCGAGAGAATCGAGTCTCTATTTGTTTCTCTACTGGTGGCTTCGTGGAGGGCCTAGTTGGCTCTGCAGCCGGTTGTGGAGGGTTTGCCGCCATTTCGCCGTACTGCTTCAAGTAGGGCTGTCCCGAACGAGTCCCCGTCATTGGTTGGTTGGGCTCTGCGGCCAAGACTATTGTTTCCTCTTCTGAATCAGTCAATGAGGGAACATCATCCTCTGCTTCTCGGGAGGAAGCACATACCACATGGCAGGAAGAAGCTTTTGCCTTGCCTTTGGACTTCCTGTTGGTTACAGTAGTCCACTGCTGGCTGTCCACTAGGTCAGGGTGGACCCACATAATTTCCCCTTGAGGCGTAGGGACGGGTACCAAGCCCTTCTCCTGCTGCTGGTGAGGGTCTGTGTTGACCACTCTTAATTCTCCCCTTGGAATAGGAGTTACCCCCGCAGGCGTTGGAGGTTGTCTCCCGAACTGGAGAACCGACGTCACATTAGCCGTGACCTTCTTCTACTCTGGTCGGAGCTTTAGCACCTCCGCGTCAATCAGAGCCTGAAGGATGTCCTTGAAGACGTAGCAGCTTTTGGTAGGATGTCCCAACATCCTGTGGTACATGCAGTAGTTGGGATTGTCGGTCTTGCCGACTTCCTCCGGGCGCCTAATTTCAGGGAGCTTCAGTCGGTTGCTCTTGTTGAGTAGCTTGAAGAGCGAATCAACATGTTCCTCCTTGAAGGAATACTGCTTGTTGGCGCGGGGTTGGCTTGAAGAGCCACTCGCCTTGGCTGGTTGAGGTTTGGTGGGAGATTTGGTCTCCGTCGCCAAATTATCCTTCCGCTTCGTCTGGAGGGAGGTGTCTGGCGCTCGCCTAGTTGACCTTTCTGGCCTAGGCTTGCCTTCTTCTGCCCTGACGCGGGCAACAATCTCCTCAGCCTGTTCACCTTGTTGGACTAATTGTTTCCAGGTGCGGCTTTCAGCAACTCCTATTTGAGCAAGGAGTGAGGTTTGGAGGTTGTGGCGGCATGTTTCCACCAGGGTGGCCTGGGTCATACCGCTTGGACACCGGAGTGCCACGTTCCGAAATCTTTCCACGAAAGATTTGACGGACTCTCCCTTTCGCTGTCTCGTAGCTAACAGGGTGGGCATTGTGACCTCGGAATCGTCTTCAAAGAAGCGTGTTAGGAACAGCTTCTCCAAGTCGCCCCAGTTCTTGATAGAACCTTCCGGGAGTTTCATGAACCACTCAAAGGCCAACCCTTTCAGGGTGCCGATGAATAGTCGCGCCAGGATGGCGTCATTATCTACTACATTCCCGGTTTGGGATTTGAAGTAGTAGATGTGCTGATTAGGGGACCCCTTCCCATCGAAGGCTTGGAGGGTTGGAGCCTTGAACTTAGGAGGGTACGGGACTAGATCCCACTCAGCTGGATAAGGCCGGACCACTCTAGCTTCTTGGAGGTCTTTGCGACTGGCAAGGGCATTGAGGCGTTCCTCCAATTGACTCATCCTTTTAGCATGAGCCTTCCCTGGGTCTCGGTCGCCCTTCGCTTGCGACGAGGACTTGGACGAGCCGGACGTAGATCGCCGCGTCTCCTCAGAAGGTTCGGAAGATGAGTTCTCTCCCTTTCTCCCTTTGCCCTTTGACCTCCTAGGAGGAGATTTCCTCCTGTCTTCAAGCAGTTGTGCAATCGCCTGCTTGAGGGAGTCAATCGACGCCTGCTGAGAAATAATCATGTCCATTTGTGCTTTCTGGACCTGCTCTATACGTCTTGCCGTCTCCTCAGGAGTGCCTGTCATGTAGGCAGAGGTCTCCTTCTCGACGGAAGAGTTCGAAGCCCTTGATTCCGCTACGGCGGAATGAGACTCATTCACTCTAACGCCGTGGGCTAAGGCATTATAGTCAATTGGGGGAATGGCCCCCGTCCGGGTGCGAGTGTGTCGATACACCCCTTCCGGTTCAGAGTCAGACTCGGACTCGTCTGAGCTGACTGCAAGTTGTTTCCCCTTGCTCCTGCTTGTCATGTTCGCAGTAAGCTCCGGGTATTCAACGTCAGAGAAGACTCTCCTTCTATGGGAGCGCCTTCTTTTGGCTGACGGGGGAATCGAGGTCAGCTGCCTAACTAAGGACTGCTGGTGCACACTCGACCCGCAACGGCACTCCGCAAGCATGGAGATGAGCCGTTGGCAGCAGCAAGATGAAGTGACCTGGTGGGCACTTCTTTTCTTTGTCAGATAATCCCTCAAATCCATAGAAGAGGGATCAAAGAGACTAGCCTCACAGCGTCGAAGACGGGAGGCATCCATGTGCTGTGCAGAATGGACGCAGACTTCAGGGACGCGGTTTCCGCGTCGCGACTGCGGAACGCGCGTTTGGCGTCTCTGTTGAGATGAGACGCGAGTATCGCGTTGCTGCCTGGTGCGTCCGGGCTGAGACGCGTGAGAGAGAGTGGGCTGCAAGGCCCCACGCCTGTGGGCGCGTGCTTCTTGCGTTGGACGAGACGTAGAAGCTTCGTCTCGACGCTTAGTAAGTTGGTCTTCAGAGGACTCAACTTGAGGAGTCGCGCGTTTCGGGCGCCAAACGCGGATTTCACGTACTGGACGTGACGCGGGCAAGGCGCGAGACTGTACGTCGCGTCCAGCCTCAGTTGGACAACCAACGGTTCCAACTTGCGGCTGACGCGCACGTCTCCTCTGTCGACGCTCAGCGTTTCGATTGCGTTGAGGAGGTGGAGAGAAACCAACAACATCCTGATGTTGAACATCAGGGAGTTTAACCACACGGGTCTCCTGAGAGACGTTGACGCGGGTGTTCTGTGCGACGCGGTTGGTCGCAAAGGCAGATGTGCCTGGGACCACGCGGGCCTTCTGAGAGGCGTTGGCGCGTGTACCTTGCTTGGCACAGTCGGCAGCAGGGGGCTCGAGAAAGCCACAGTTTGGGCTTCGAGGCCATTCCCCTTCGAGACCCGGCGGCAGACGCGGGTCTTTGGGCTCTTGGAGCCGGAAGAGAGAAACTCTTCGTATTTCGCCTGGTCGAACTCGACAACGAGTGATTCGACCATCTTCCCCTTACGGAGGACGTCATCCTGCGCCACGATCTGTTCGTCAGTGACGAAAGTAGTCCCCAGCGGAGTCGCCATCTCTTGTATGACACGGAAAAGAAGGTGTAAAATTCCCTTGAATCAGATGAAAAATTACAACAGACTAATCTTCCGGTTACAAGGGAGGGAGAATATTGAATCTTGAATTCCCCCTTTGTTTTATGCTGGGTTCTTCGTGTGGCGGTGGAGAGTGAATCTTGTTCTCCGTTGACCAGATGACCGTCCTTCTGGGATCTCCTCTTTGGCCGGTAGAAAGAGTAACTCAGCTCTGTCTACCAAAACTCTCGAAGAGAAGGTAGGCGAAAGCTAGCTCGTACGCAGCGAACTTACTGAAGAGTTGATCTGCTTCTTTTCTCTCTGTGTCGCCCTCTTGTTGCCGATTGCCAGAAGTTTGACCTTGATGCTGATCGCCCCCTCCCCAAAAAGCTCTCTCCAAAAGTTCTCCCCCTCTTCATAGTGACGGGGCTATTTATAGAGGTTTAGGGGGTGATCGTGCCCCCTAAAAGTGTTCCACGATGAGGGCCAACTTTCCCGCTACATGGGCGGTGAACGGCGCCATAATCAGGGTGGTTGTAACCGAGACGCGGGTTTGGACCCTAGCGCCTTGAGGTTGAGACGCGGGTTTGGACCCTACGCGTCTTGGTTCTGAGACGCGGATTCAGACTCTCGCGTCTTGAGGCTGAGATGCGGGTGTCGGGCCCGCGTGCCTTAATGCTGAGACGCGGGTTTGGACTTTCGCGTCTTGATTGTCACATTTAGCCTTGCGTCTGGGTCTTGGATCTCTGCGTTTTGGTGGCTTGTCTTGGTGATTTTTTAGACAGCCTACAATCATGGAGAGATTTTTAAGGGGTCAGATACACCTCAGAAAAACCTATAAATAGCCATGAAAAGCTATAGAAAGGGGGGGATTTTCTAAGAGGAGAATTCTAAAGAATGAATTTTCAAGGAGAGAGGATTCCAAAGAAAGGTCTCTTTTCAACTTGTGCTAACAAGTTCACTTAATCTCCTTGAGATTTCAGCTATTGTTTAAAATTCATACTTTATTCAGAGCTCTAAAAGAGAGTAAGAAGGTCCCAACTCAAGCTTCAAGCTCGGCTCGTCAGCGAAAAACAAGAATCACTCTCTATCGTCACACGAAGAACCCGACATTAAACAAAGAGAAGATCAACCATCCTTCCCTCTTTTGTAGCCGAATATTGATCCGTTGTAATCTTCTTTGCAATCAATTAAAGATTTTACACGTCAATTTCTTGAGAAATAACAGTGCAGACCCGAAAAGCCAAAACAGACTTGTTAGCTTCGGATTTCATTTTCGGGCTGTTTCTCTGCCATTCGGAGTCCAAATTGAGCCGTTCTCAAAGTGTTGCACTCGTGGAAGATAGAGCTACGCATTAGCAGGACCCCTAGGTTGACGTAATCCTCAATAGCTACATTTTCTAGACACGATCTCTATTTGTGAGTCTTGATAATTGTTTTTTAGTATTTTATCAATTTTATCTGCTGCCACAAAAATCTGTGAGATTGTGAGAATCTGATAATCCTATAATTGTTGGACATTGATATTTATTATACAATTGTGTCATTATAGCTTAGTATTTGCATTGATTTATTTGAGATCAAAATGGTACAACCTGCGCTTACACTTTTTGTAAATCTATCACATTACAAGTTTTAATTATTTTCCTACCCATGTCGTAATTTTGGTGGAACTTTGCAAATTTCAGCTACATCACTCATTTCTATCTTGCACGCACACATGTTTCACATCAGTATACTAATCACGATGTTCCAAATTCAATCTTTCAATCCTTCTCACATTTGTAATCGACCAAATTTCTCCCAATATTCTTAAAGAAAAATGATTTCATTTATGTAAACGTTTTACTTTTAGGTATAACTTTTTTCTCTAAAACGTTTGCATTGTGCAGCCATGCAGTCCGTATTTCGTGAACTCTCCTAGTAGTCCAATATCTATTATCAGTGAATGTACCACATAAGGAGCATAGTTAGTGCCATTAAATAATAAGATAAGCTATTAACTCCCTCATTTCATTGTTCACTTTAATATCACAATTATGGATGAACAGTATTTAGGAATGGTTGTTATGTCGATGGCTTATTAGTAATGGTAACTGCAACTAATTGAAGTGATTTAGTCATAACATTGACTCACTAAGGAATGGCATTTCAGGAGGGAAATTTAATTATATGTATTTGTCTGCTGAACCTCGAAAGGTTTGTCCAGAGTTGTGCAGATGTAGTTACATAACATGGTAGCTAATAAAAATAGTTTGTTAAATCAAATTTTATAAGTTACATATCTTCTTTCACTTGCAGTAACCCACGATAGCTTACGCTTATGGTTTATAAACTTCATGTACTAGTTATCCCCTTCTTTCTCTTTTCTCTTTCTTTTCCTTTTCACTTCCACTCTTGAGGAAAAGGTTATTGCATTAATCATGTTAGTTAGAAGAAAAAGAATTCATCGCTAGGTGAATGTCCTAACCTCGGAAGATATGTCTAAACTTCCACTCAACATCATGAATGTCCCACGCGATAAGTTCCTGTGCAGGTGGCTGCTGCGTGAAATCCTAAACAAATAGTCAAAATCGCAATTTCACTTACTTCTATAGGCAATTCCAATAAAAATAAATTCAAAACCACAAAAAACATAAACATGACCCACAAACCAGAGGTGGAAACACTTTCTCAGCTGCACGGCGAGGAACAGAGAACCCTCCATGGGTACTCGTATCACTCGCAGTTAGAGTCTTACAGAAATAGTTCGTTGGCTGTTTGCTCGCTGTACCCATCTCAATGGGAATATAAGTATCCTTCTGTTCTTTCTGCAAAACAACATCAATTGTGTTCAGTTACTGTAATTACTAAACAATCTCCAGAACAATATCTCTACATTACCGGGCTTAGAGGTTGTAATGTCATCTGAGCATAGACTTCATCAGTTTCCACATCTGCCTGAAATTTCAATTCCACGACCAGTCAGCATTTTCTATCATCAACTCTATTAGACCTCAACGTGCAAAATCTACTGCAGAAGCTTACATGCATTGTTACATTGTGAAGCTGACATATCAGTTGGGGAGGCAAATTTGGATAATTCGGGATGTGGCCCTGAACCTCCTTGTTGGTCGAAACGGCAACCTTCGTTTGTACAAATACAACATTCAATTAATATCAAAATCAAACTTCTTCCCAACTTTAGCGAGAAAAATGAACAAGTGTCAATCGTACCTGCTCACTGTGACCTTGAGGGAAGTAAACAACACGAGTGCCTAATGTCGGCAAGCAGACCAGAGGCCCGGCACAGGCGTGCCAGAGCTCCGAGTTCAAGCATCTCTTCTCTCCTCCTACATCAAATCTCATTATCCAAAGCTCTAGTCTTTTTTTTTTCGTTTTTAGTGTGGAAACAAGGAAAGAGTGTAAAATAACAGCATACCTTCTTGATCCTGCTCGCCTAAACTCATGGAAGAGTTCATCTTGAATCCCTAAAGCTTCAACAGAGCTCGACCAAAGAATCTGACCTCATTTCTTGATTCCAACTGAAGAGCCAAAGCTCCATCTGCTCTTCTGAATCGAATCAAAACACTCGCATTCTACTCAAAACGAAGGAAACAACCAAAATTCACACAAGCTCCAACGCTCAAGATTCCACCCTGAAGCCAGCTAGGGTTTCGAACCATTCAAGTGCTCAATTGAAACCTAAACCACTGCCGATTCAAAGAACTCCAACTAGAACCAAAATCTAGAGTTTTAAGCTAAAATCACTCAGCAACAAGTTCTGATAAGCTCAGCCGAGCTCGGAAAAGCTCTCGTCCCTCAAAATCGGCATCAAATCGAACCACTCAAGCTCTGAGAGAACCAAAAATATCAATAAAAAAAGAACCAAAAGATCCTTCAAAAGTTTTTTAAACAAAAATAAATAAAAGAAGTAGAAGCAGAGAAAGAAATAAAAGCGCTCCACCTCTTTTTAATACAATCGCTCTCTTTGGGGGCGGAAACTCTCGCTGTCACCTTTATTATTCGCCGAATTAAATAACCCATTCCGAAAAAAAAATAATAATAAAATTCACCGAGTTTAAAGAAAACCCATCCCCCAATCGTCGATGAGAGAGAAAAGCGCCAGATTTCCCCTTCAGTCCTCATCGAATCTCATCCGTCGAATTTTCCCACCAGCAGATCACAACCGTCAGTGGTGTTTTACTGATGTGACTGGGGGCATGTGCCCCATCTCTTTTAATGGTCGCTGTCAGGTACGTACGGACGCCGCGTTCGAAAAGACCCCTTAATAATTTAATTTTTCCTTCTCCCGGCGAGTAAATTATTGTACTCGTGCGGGACCCACACGCGGGAGCGGTGAACTGACCGGAGGCGGTGAGCTTAACGCGGACCGAGGGCTCGTGAGGCCGAGAGGAGAGCAGCGCGTGGTCGTTTCAGCCTTTCAGGTGTACTGGCGGAGTACGGGAACTGAGCGAGGGGTTCACGTGGTTCGTTCTCGACCATCGGACCGGGGCCAGAGCTGGCCACCTGTACTTGCGCTCCGGCTTCCGGCCCGGCCCGGTCCGGTCGGCCAATATGAACAGAAAAATTAGGAGCGGGTTTGCTGTTAATACTAGGTTTAGTACGGAGATTAGATTCCTTAAAAAGGGTTCTTAGTGGCGACTGATGTGATGGTTTGCCACTTTACATGGTTTAATTTGGGCGCAGGAATGTTTTCATGTGGGTCAAACCCATGGGCATTCTCGAGTCCGAGGTGGCCCCACTGTGGACCGTGGGGCCCACGAGCACAGTTCGGCTGTAGATGTACAAATGTACGGTTTTGGGGAGTAATTGTTTTCATTTGTTTTTAGGGTATTTTACGCCGGTATGGCACGTGTGTTTCGGGGTCCATGGGGGAGGCTGAAACAAAAACCCGGGATTAGCGCTTGTCTGCTAATCTGATGAAAGAGAAATTTGTTTTGTGTTGGGGCTATAACTGAGTGATAATGTGGCATGAGGGAGCTTTTTTAGTACATTTGATTATGAGGGACAACTGAGTTTGTTCGGAAAGCGCGCTGGATTGCAAAGCTTATTTATAGAAAAAAAAAAAAGGCAAGTATTTGGTTGAATTTGAGAATGCAAGGTCCGTTTCCGAAAAATTAGTTTTTTTGGCCAACTTGCAGGCCCGGTTGCCTTGCGTACTCGTTTGCAGAGTTATTTACAATCTTTTTATTAGTATATAATTTTTTTATTAGATTAATATTTTTAGTATTAAATTAGTATTTTTATTTACATTTGAATTTAAGTGAGGGTTCTGTTTTAAATTTAATTACTTAAATTTTTTTATTTATGTCATGTTTAACAATTACAAGCAAAAGAAAATAAACAATGAAAATTCACTTTTTATTTTACTTTACAATTATGCCAAAAATTATAATTAACAATATACTTTCCCAATTATGCTTCCACGTTGCTCACTAAATTTTTGAAAACTTACTTATGAAAAAAAATTTCAACTACTTATTTAAGTAAAATAGTTTCCCACTTACAATTTGTTCTTGCAGACAACCAAACAGGCTCGCAAGGAGATGGTAGCTCGGTGTTGATGCTATTATTGATTTGATGAGTTGCAAACCCGAAGAGGAAATGTTTTTTTTGGAGATTTAACGAGTTGAGTAATGTTAATTTAATGGTGATAAGAGATTCAGGTTTTCGTGACTTTTGGTTTGAATATCACTTATCTAAGAAGTTAATTATATATTGCTCCATACTAGGTAACTGAACCCCACGCCTGCAAACTTGAGTTAGATAGCGTTATTTTTTTTCGAGACAAAAGCTGTGACTACGACTTGAATTGGAGACTAACTCCAACCTATTCCAACCCCTTACCAGTGAGCTAGATCTCAATAGCTACGTCAGCACACTATTGATCAAGAATAAATAAATATCTTCCTTTTTTGTAAGTTCTCTTTATTAGGTGAGAGTCTACAAAACCAACTCAGAGTAGAAATTACATAATACATGTGATGAGAAAGTTGATTCATTTTATCTATTTCATAGTTTTTATTTGTTTTGAATAAAATTAGAAAGATGAGATCAAGTTGAGGTGGAATTTGATACAACAAAGTAAGTAAATACTCCTTCATAAGGAAATAAGTTCTTCCTACGTTTTTTACTTTCTAATGACTTAAGTACCCTTTCCTAAAAGTTTTATTTGGTATAGAAATTTGACAACTCAAATTGAATAATTTTTCCACTACCCAAACAAAACATAAAATAACATAAAACAGAAACTGAGATGAATATTAGGCTTATCTTTGTAATTTATGAAATTAGAGTCCTCTTTTATCTTTGTACCACTTTTTCTCTTTCCTAACATGAATGCTTATGACCCTGTCTCCCAACAACAACAACAGTGATAAGAAACACATAAAATGCAGCCAACCCAAACAAGATGGAAAAGAACCATCTCATATTTTAGACAACCAACAACAATTACTATGAAAAACTAGCCACTAAAATACAACTGAATACTAAAAGCCTAAAATATATGTGAGATAATGATAAATAAGTTTATTAATCTCACAAGCCCACGCACATTTTCAGCTATAGGATACGTCTCCTAGTAGATCAGCAGTAGCTCTTTAATAATCCCGAAATTAAATTATCTTCTTGATTTAATTGTGCCCTTCACGATGGAATTTTTTATTATAAGCACCCACTGGTCCTACGTAATTGTCATGTTCAAATGTTTTAGGTTAAACCAACAAGGTAAATTACTGTCGGTGGTAAAAGAAAGAAAAATAAGTAACTCTTTTGGTATTTATATAGAAAAAACTAGTAGGTGCTTGTGTAGTATCAATATGGTGTACTTCTACGGTATGTATTTACTTCTGTGTGGAGCAACCCAGATTCCCCTTTTAGTCTGCTTATCTCTCTCTTTCCTCCACGCTGTAAGGTCATAATTATCTTGTGAGTACCAGATAGTATCTCATTATATATTGTTGAAAGTATGTCTTGAATTTGTAATTTTTCTGTCACACGCAAACTCCTTTGCTAACTCTTCTTGATTTCTCTCTATTTTTTTATTAGTAGGTTAATATTTTTTATTATTAAATTAAATTCTCCTCCCTCTATTACAATTAAAGAAAATACAATTAAAGTTTCTATCCTCACTTGATGTAAGCCTATGGGTCTTTTCAAAAATAAAAGAAAAAAAATAAAGAATGAAGTGAAAACATATTCAAACCTCATTGATCTACGTATACTTTTGGATTCCACAGTTTCGAGATTGAATACTAGAATGCGGAAAGTTAGGCCCACTTGTGTTTTTTCATCAGACAATAATTCGCAATTAATGTGAACCCCAAAGATGAGATAATATCATAGTAGACATTGGGATTTAATGATATAGTTCCTAAACAAAGGGGTAATCATGAAAAAACAATAGTTATGAAATATAATGCAATTTTTTGTTGTTACAAGTGAAAAAGAAATATCATGTGATACTCTATGAGAATAATGATTAAAAGATGCAGCCTTAGTCGTTTTAGACCTAGTATTCGTTCTTACCATTGAGCAAAATCTTAATGACTAATTATTGTCCAAACCAGGGGAAAAAAAAAAAAATTCTAAGTCTAATCTGATGTTGAGTGTAGATAATGCTCCATAATGTGATTTAAATCGAACAAAATAGAAAAGAAGCATAATGTCACCTGATAGCAAGATCATGCTGCTGTAAGTCACTTGGATGTCACCATTGTGATTCTGTGACTCGTATGGCAACAAGTCACTTGTCCGTGCATTTCAAAATCACCACAAAAATCCATGTCCCTTTCAAACTTTTAGTCTTTAATCTTTATACACTGGCAGAGTACACAAATACATGCATTTTTCAGAGTAAAATACTTTCAAATATTTTGTATCAATTTATACCATCAAAATTTTGGTCATAAGCAATTCTCAGTAAACTTAGGTATTTACTTAAAATTAACTCTCTCATGTCTTCTTCTTATACTCAGAATTTCCTTATTACCCAATCAATCTCAGGTATAAATTAGTTTCCAAATGGAATAATATCAATATAATACTATAATATACTAATATTAATATACCAACACTAATAATGAAATATGCTTCCAACAAAATCAGTGAGAGTTTATTTCTCTCTCCTGTATTATATCATATTTTAGAAACAATCACAAGATTTAATGAGTTCAAGGAGCTACAGAAAAAGGTTATGCATGCACAACTATATAATAAGATGTAGCAAAATATGTCCACAAGATTTCAAAACTGGAAAAATAAATGTCACAAGACTTACAACCATATTAAATGAATCAGGAGAGCAGTATAAAGTCAGAGAGAGAGAGAGAGAGAGAGAGAGAGATTTATTGTTATATTGCAGGGAAAAGGCATGGCCAACCTTTGATTCTCTCATGCCAACAGGGGGCAAACCCTCCCACAATCATGAGGCCCTAAGAAAATTGTCCCTCCAAGATTCAGTAATGACACCTAAATCTCCACTATCTATGGGTCCTCTCTCTCTCTCTCTCTCTCTCTCTCTCTCTCTCACAAAACAATTCCTCCATGATTTCAACCTAGCTCACACCTCTCAAAGGCAAAAGCAGGGCCAGCCCATACCAACAAAGCTGTAAGGGGACCCATTTACAGGTGGTGAGTGGGACAAACGAGATATGGAGGCGGCCTTTGTAGGTAGTAGGATCTGAATGTGAAGCAACAGGACATGAGGGCCTGCCTTTGGTGGGAGCAGTCAGTGAGACACCAAACTACCATTAAAAAAGCCTTCAGTTCTTGGTCTCTAAGAAAAAGAAAAAGAAGAATAAAAACAAAAGATGGATGATGAAGCATCAGGGGGTTCCCTCCAAAAAGATCAATCTCAACTTTTGATAGATGCTCTACAACACTAGGAGAGTGACTTCCCATCATTTCAAAAGAAGAGGGGAATAGGTGATCAAGAAACCAAATCAAGGTCACCATATCATGCCACTAAATTAAACCTAGTCATAAACTTTATCATAACCAATGATTAGGCTGGCCGAAAGATGGTTCAGATGATTGATCTCACATGCACGCGGACAAAGTTAGCATCAATCTGATCAGACTCCTAAGTATCCATAATTCATCAAAAAAGAAAGAAATCCACTGCTTAAGAGAAATTCTTACGAAACAAACAACGTTAAGCTTTTGTCAATAAATCACTTGATCAAACAATGAGAGGTTCTGTTTCTACAACCGAGCAGGGTAGCTGAACAAATTGAAGTGATTACTATAAAGCTGACTTCTTACCTTCCAGATTGTTATCATGAATACATAAAGCTGTCATTGATCAAAACAAGCTAGTGTGATCCTACGCTGGATGCACGCAAAAGGGATTGAAAACTCTTGCACACAGCAG
Source organism: Agave tequilana (assembly GCA_038442645.1). Taxonomy (NCBI): domain Eukaryota; kingdom Viridiplantae; phylum Streptophyta; class Magnoliopsida; order Asparagales; family Asparagaceae; genus Agave; species Agave tequilana. Next base: position 58,802 of record JAVJIF010017283.1, read on the forward strand.
TCCATGCAGTCTAAAGTAGAAAACTTTTCACCCATGGCTTGAGAATTGGTCTCCTGCACAAAACTAAAAGCCTGCTGTTTATCTCTCTGAAATCCTTATGCAGTAGGGCCTGAGTATTTGCCTAATAAATTTTCAATATCCAGAACTCCAAATTCTATCACACAACTTCAACAATGTTAAAAAACTTAGAACCTGTGGATTATGGTAAATTTAATTACCAGCTGCATCCAAAATCAAACAAGATTCATTTGTGATGTCAAATGTTTCTAAATTTCAATCAATCTACAGGTCCCCAGATTCCCCACTAGAAAGCCAATCCCCTGCAGACAATTTTTGATCCATGACTGCGGACCAGGTGGCCATAATTGCCACAGAAACTAGGATCTCTCTCTACTCTCCAATCAAGCTGTCATCCTTGTTTGCTACAGTTTCAAACTGGCCTCTGCAAAGAGCGGCAGGAGCATGGGCGCCATCTCTTATGGTAACACTTGAGGCTGCGCCGATAATAAAAATAATAATAATAATAATAATAAAAACTTATCTCACTTAAAATGGGGATTTTAAACGACCAAGGTCGATAGCTCCCACATCCCTCTTCTATGGCATAAATTCTTCTAAACATGTCAGCAGTCGCTTGCCTCAATTCCTTAAACTCCCGTCATAAGCAAAAACTCTTTATCTAGGTCGATCATCCCACTAAAAATGCTAAATGTACTCCTAAATCGACCAAAATTGTTCAAAAATTCATCATACGTGTCTCCACGAACGAAGTACTGCTCCAGTTCATGAAATCCAGAAATCCAGAGACGTCGTGCTAAGATTAAATCTGATACTGCCTAACCAATTTAATTGATCAGTTGAAGTCCTGTTGGGAATACACAGCAACAGATAAGAGGGCACCAGAGAATAGTCAATCAATCGCACGAACAATTAAACAAAGAAAAAAAAAAGAGAATATAAGATTTAACGAGGTTCGACAATTTACCTACGTTATTAGGGCAAGAGGAGAGAGTTCTTATTGAATCAATCAATTACAGGTTATAAATAGGACACTACCCCTCCTTATATAGTCAAAGAAAACACGAAGAAAGAAAACCAAAAATACCTAATTCGGATCAGAAACGAATTTTGAATCAGATTTGGGCGGCTTGAGCTATACTAGTCTACTAGCCAATAACCTAGTCGACTAATAACCCCTATTAGTCGACTAGAGATTTGACTTAGTCGACTAGTTTATAGTGAAACAGATTTTCCAACTCTCTATTTGTATTATTAGTAGACTAGGTCATTGACCTAGTCGACTAGATTCTGTTCCTTCTGTGCAATCCATCATTGATACGACTGATACGCTCTCGTATTTGACATCATTGATTGTATCGATCTTTGGCTAACATTCAACAGAGTTTAAAAAACTCTATCAACAAGATTTTATTCTCTCCTTCCACAATTCCCCACCTCGGTGAAGATTTCTCAAATCTGAGGTGAACACAACATAACACCATGTCGACTCTAAATTAGGTTGCACCATTGTGATTGCCGACGTACTCATACCCAACGGGATCAAACCATACGTAGTTCATCCAACGAGCTCCACTGAACTCACACTACTGGAAGGATATGGAGTAATTCTTTGCAATGTGCAAACTTCACTTCCGAAACAATCTTGGTAAGTATATCAGCGGGATTCACCTTCGTGTGAATTTTCTGTAACTAGATGTCACCTTCATCAAAAATCTCCCGAACAAAGTGGAACCTGACATCAATGTGCTTCGTCCTTACATGGTATACCTGGTTCTTTACCCAATAGATAGCACTCATTATTGGCCCAAAGGCCCATCACTCTAGTTTTGATGATGATTAACTCATGTAGTTATAGTACTAATGATCTTGTGTTTAATTAGTCTCAGATTTGTGATCAAGATCTTGGTAGGTGTTTAACTTCAATAAAGGATTTAAAGTCAAGTTTTGGAGATAACACGTTTTGATTCAAGAACCTATGCATCAAGACCACATCAAGTACTCAAGAGGAGTCTAACTCTTTGGATCAAAATTTAGACCAAGTCAAGAAGGAGAAGAAGACTTCAAGTGAAGACTTCAAGAGGAGACTTGTGTCTAGTTTGTTTATGTTAAGATTTTGTTTTAGATAAAATGTAAAGGATAGAATAGTTGGTGGATTGCTCAAGTATACCATATACACTCACACACAAGATTTAGATGTATTTTCATAAAAGAGTTTTTATTTTGAAAAAATACAAAAGAGTTTTCATTTTGGAAAAATACCGTTTTAGTTTTTGGAGTTAAATATATACATGTGTTTTAACCAAAACTATTTTAGTGCTTATTGACAAAAACATAGATATTTCATCATGTATGTGTAGTGGATCATATCCATACACTCTATGCTTTAAAAGTGTTTAAAAATATCTTATTTTTCTATTTGAAGAAGTTTTGAAAAAATCTATTTGGAAAAATACAGATTTTGTTTTATGCCAAAATTTCTAAGTTACAAAAATAGTTCAAAATATTTGTAATATGTCTTGATTTTACTCAAACATGTCTGTATATCAAAGTATTATACTGAACTTATTTTTGTAGATTTTTAGAAGATTTATGGGATTTTATTTTAAATATAAAACCAAGTTTTTAAAACCTGAAAAAATTGTTTTCTGGCTTCTGCCGGTCGACCGAGCCAGGAGTCGGTCGACCGACGTGCACAGAACCTGCACGCCAGTCTGGTCGGAGGGCCGATCGACCGACCCGGTCGACCACCAGAGAGCTCTGCTCTCTGGAAAGCCCCGGTCGACCGGGTCGGTCGACCGGCAGAGAGCTCTGCTCTCTGTTCCAGGCCACGGTCGACCGGGCCGGTCGACGCTGGCTCAACGGTCAGAAATCTGACCGTTGGCCGGTCGACCGGCCGGTCGACCGGCAGCCGTCCAGGCAGCAATTTTGCCCCAACGGCTAGTTTTTGGTAGCCTATAAAATGGGGGTTTCTTGGACTGTTTTAGATAAGATTTTTGGAGAGTTTTAAACCTAGTTTTTCCCATCTATCAGAAGTTTTTTCCACTAGTTTGAGAGCAAATATTTCCAATTCAAAAGGAAGTTTATCAAGAGTGTTTTCAAAAGTGATTCTTGAGTTTTTCACCACAACTTCCATCCTTATTTTTCTCACAAACACTTGAGCTATCCATTGTTATACCTATCCTATAGAGATCTTTATTGTGAAAGGATTTTAGGTGATCAAAGTGTTGTGATCTCCAAAGTTTTCATCTTTGCTTTAAGGAGGCGGACTTGTGTGTTCGCGATTGTTTCGAGTTCTAGTGAGAGCTCATGTAGAGGTGCGGCCTCGGCAAGCTTGCGTGCTTGCGGTGTGTAGTTCTTGCGAGAACAAGAGAGGGACTAGAGAGTCTAAGAGTTCTAATGAGAACTCCTTGTAGGTGTTGCGGCACCGAGTGATCCGGTGAGATCGATTTTAGTGGAAATCCTTCATAGTGTTGAAGGCGGGGACGTAGAGCAAGTGTGCTCGAACCTCGAAACAAATATCCCGTGTTTGCGATTGCTCTCTCTATCTCTTACTTGTTTTTATATCTTGCATGCTTATATTGTCTTTATCTTTATATGCTTGATATACATTGTGCTTAATTGTTATATGCTTGGGGGATTGTTTGCTCACACTTGTAATTAACCAAGAGAGCCAAAGCGGCACCTCAACTCTTATCTAGAGGAATCTTGAGGAGTTAGTCCAGAGCCCTTCACGGGGAATCTGGCTACACTCTTGTGTTATACTTGGTGTGTTGTGCATAATAGTTTTAGTTTGAATTAATAGTTTTAATTCCGCATTAATTGACCATTAGATTAGCTAGTCACCTATTCAACCCCCCTCTAGGTGATTACACTCATGCTATCACAATTGATCTTTAACAGATTATGATCGATCCCCAAGTCGTCAAGCCCCTTGAAGCCAAATTGTCTCCTTCATAGCCTTTGTTATGGCCATATACTCAGTCTTCGTAGTAAACAATGCGATAGTAGATTGTAGAGTAGAGCGCCAGCTGACCGGTGCTTGAGATAATGTAAACACATATCCTATTGTGGACCGGCGTTTGTCAAGATCTCCTGCATAATCGGAATCAACATATCTGATATGCTCCTGCTTACCAATAACATCCTTCTTGAATACCAAACTAATGTCTATGGTACCTTTTGTATCGTAGAATCCACTTCACTGTCTCCCAATGACCCCTCACGGGATCGTGTATATATCTGCTAACCATTGAGACACCTTGTGACAAGTCAAGTCTTGTACACACCATTACATAAATTAAACTATCAACTGCACTAGCATAAGGCGCGTGAGTCATGTAATCACGCACTTCAACAGTAATAGGACATAGTAGCTTTTAACTTGAAATGAGGAGCCAATGATGTACTTACAAACTTTGTATCATCGTTGATGTTGAACTTCTAAAGTACCTTCTTCAAATATCCCTTCTGTGTCAAGCTAACCTTTTCACACTTTCAGTCTCGCTCAATCTCCATGCCTAGCACCTTTTTCGCTTCACCCAAATCTTTCATCTTGAATTCGGAAGACAAGTCTTTCTTTAATCTATCAATAGTAGATCTGTTTTTAGAAGCAATGAGTATATCATCCACATACAAAAAGATAGATGTACTCTCTTCCAGGTAGCTTATTGTAATACAACATGGGTCATAATGGCTTCGTGTGTACTTTTTCCATTTATGAATTTATCGAAATGCTTGTACCAATGCCTTAGAGATTGCTTTAATTCATATAATGATTTCTTCAGTTTGCACACCATATTCTCCTTTCCTATAGTTTTGAACCCCGTCGGCTGAGATATGTAGATCTCCTCTTCAATATCGCCATGGAGAAAGGCGGTCTTCACATTGAGCTGATTAAGTTTCAACTCGTACTGTGATACCAGTTCCAACAAAATCCGAATAGACGAGTGTTTTATAACAGGTGAGAATATCTCGTTGTAGTCAATACCTTCTCGTTGAGTGTAGCCTTTAGCTACCAATCTGGCTTTATAATGTACAGTATCACCACTTGAAGATCCATGTTCTTTGCAAATATCCACTTACAACTGATCGCCTTCTTTCCCGTGGGCAATTCTGACAGTTCTCAAGTGTTATTTTTGTGTAGAGAACTCATCTCTTCCATCATTGCATCCTTTCACATCTTGGACTCTAAACTGATTTAGCTTCTCTGTAAGTAGACGGTATTGTCTCCTCAATGATTGAAAGAGCATAGGTCATAATCATGTTAGTAGTGAGCCAACTGGGCTTACGTGAATTTCTCCGAGTTCTTCCAACTGCAATGGATCCTTGAACGTTACCCATAGCCTTTTCTTGATCCTTATCATTATCAGTATCATGTTCGGCTACCTGATCATCTCCATGTGTCACCGAGGGTATAACCTTAAATGATAATGATCTTTCTAGAGACGGTGAAGTAGCATCACTCTCCACCTGCTGCAATATCCTGTTGGCCGTCTGACTCTCCACCTGCTGAGAGTTTGTAGGCTTCACCATTGAAGCCTCATCAAACGTGACATCTTTGCTTAAGATAAATTTTCTGTCTTTTGGATCCCAAATTTTGTAGCATTTTACTCCTTTCTTGAATCCTACGAACACACCTTTTCTCGCCTTAGGTTCAACTTGTTTTTCTTGATATGATAATAGGCCGAACACTCAAATACCTGTAGCAAATCATAATTCTGAGCAACTTTTCTTGACCAAACCTTTAGAGGAGTTTTGCCTCCTATTGCAGACGAAGTAACCTGTTAATGAGATGACAAGTATAACGCCAAAGTCTCAGCCCAAAAAGATGTCGATATGCCGGCATTGGATAACATGCAACATACATTCTCTTGTAAGGTCATGTTCATCCTTTCAGCCACCGCCCTTATTGTGGTGTTTCTCTTACTGCGAAGTGCCTTTCTATTCCCTCATCATGAAATAACTGTAGGAAAGGATCGCTAGTATACTCTCCTCCGTTATCTGATCGGAGTATCTTGATCTTCCTTCTGTATTCTTCTTCATGTTCTTTTTCCACTCCACAAACAACTTCAGGACTTTCCCTTTGTGCTTCATGGTATATACCCAATATCGCCTAGAGTAATCATCTATAAAAGTCACAAAGTAATGTTTACCTCTAATAGATGCCATCTTGGTAGGTCTCCAGACATCTGTGTGAACATAATCCAGAATCCCCTCGGTACAATAAGTTGCAGTGCCAAATCTCACCTTGGTCTTCTTTCCGATGACGCAATGTTCACAAAATTCTAATTTGCAGGTACTGCACTTTTCAATAAACCTTACTTTGCAAGAGCTTGCAATGACTTTCTCCCGTATGTCCAAGCATCATTTGTCAGAGTTGGGTGCAATTATTATGTGAATTTGTAGAAGTTGTCACTTGCCATGTAACCATACTACCCTTCAAGTAGTAAAGGTTATTACATCGGACGCCCTTCAAGACAACCATCGAGCCTTTAACCATCTTGAGAACTTCATCTCTAATAGATACTTCAAGATCAATACTTCCAGGCATCAACAGAGATAAGATTCTTTTTCAGTTGAGGTACATACCTCACATCTTTCAATTCTCGCACCATCCCATCAAACATCTTAACCAAGACAGTACCTATCCTTCCATATGACATGGACGATCATCACCCATGACCACGAACATCCATCTAGTTTCTCAAAACTAGAAAACCAATCTCTATTGAGACATACATGATAGGGAGCTTCTGTACGATCATACACTCAGAATCACCTGAGTAATCTATGGCAGGAGTAGTGACTGAGAATGAAAATACCGATGAGTCTGATCCGATCCACCTGCCTGTGAAGTATCAACTTGTGTACTGATCACCTATGCGAAGATTTACTCGATCTTTGACTCCTTATCTTTGATTCTTAGACACTCAACCTTCCAGTGCCCTATCTCCTTGCAGAAGGCGCACTGATTTTTCTTTAAATCTCTGAACTCTGGTCTGGACTTTGATCTCCCGCGAACGTCTTTGCCTTCTAATTGGAATATCTGCCTCTTACTACTAACGCCTCTGTTGATGTACTAGTGGAAGAAAATTGTTTATCCTCTTTCTCACTTCATAATTTACAAGAGCAGGCAACACATCACTATAGTTAAGTGATTATCTCCCATTATCAAGGTGAGGATGAAAGTTTCATACTCTTCATCAGGAAGAGAATTCAAAAGAATTAATGCCTTATCATCTTCTTTGATATTCACATCCACATGAATCAAATCTGTAAGAAGCTTTGTGTAGTCGTTCATGTGCTCAGCAATAGAGAGTCGCTTCTTCAACTCGAAGCGATAAAACTTCTCTTTAGAAGTAGTCGAGACTCGAGACTCTTCGTCAGATATTTCTTCTCGAGAATCTCCACATCTTCATTGCAGACGTCTCTAGAGCACATGATACTTGATGTCTTGTGTCAAATAAGACCTTATAAGACCACACACCATCCTATTTATCTTGTCCCAATTATTTTCAGAAGTCTCCTCTGGCTTTTCTTTCAATTGTAGAGTGTCTTCAAGGTTTGACGCTATCAATGCATCCATCACCTCACACCTCCACATTTCAAATTTTCGTGCCATCAAACTTTACCACATCGATCTTCATCGGAGGTGGGTTCAAAGATTTCACCGTGGATTGACTTTTTCCGGCCATATCTTAATAGATTCCTTAACACATGCGGAAAACAATTAGTGAAAACAAATTCAAATAGAAAATATCAGATCTTACCTCAGAACGAAACTATAGATAGTCTCCAAATTGATTTGCTTCACCCGAACGAAAAATTTCCTTCAAACGTAGAAAGCTCTGATACCACTTGTTGAGAATACACAGTAACAGAGAAGAGGACCACTAGAGAATAGTCAATCAATCGCACGAACAATTAATAAAGAAAAAAAGAGAGAGTACACAAGATTTAATGAGGTTCGACAATTTGCCTACGTCCTCAGGGTAAGTGGAGAGAGTTCTTATTGAATCAATCAATTACAGATTATAAATATTGGGGACACTACCCCTCCTTATATAGCCAAAGAAACCACGAAGAATAAAAAAAATCAAAAATACCTAATTTGGATCAAAATGAATTTAGAACCAGATTTGAAAGCTGGGCTGCTGGCTGTATTAGTCGACTAACTAATAACCTAGTCGACTAATAAGCCCTATTAGTCGACTAGGCTAAAGTAGGTCGTTGCCTTAGTCGACTAGGTCATGTTCCGTCTGTGCATCCACTATTGATACAATTGATACGCTCTCGTATCTGACACTATTGATTGCATCGATATTTGGCTAACATTCAATAGAGTTTAAAAAAACTCTATCAACAAGATTTTACCTTCTCCCCCCCACAATTAGTCGACTAGGTCATAGTCGACTAGGTCATTGCCTTAGTCGATTAGGTCATGTTCCTCCTGTGCAATACACCATTGATACGACTGATACACTTTCATATTTGACATCATTATTTGTATCGATCTTTGGCTAACATTCAACAGAGTTTAAAAAACTCCATCAACAAGATTTTACCCCCTCTCTCCCCCACAAGTCCTCCATAAGACCAAACCTAATCCAACCTGAAATGACCTTACCCAAGCCGATACATCCAGGTTCAGCTAAACCAGTGCCGACGCGATCTCAGCATCAAAGAAGCAACTAAAAAAAAGTCACCAAAATTCTGTGGAGCTACACAATTCATCATCCTCTAGTTTTCTACCAAATTAATAAACACTCGCGCAGCCACATGCAAACAGACAGGACCCGGGACTTTTCTCCCGCACATGGCCAGCCAAGGTGCTCTTACAAAGCTCCTCCCGCTACTACTCCATGAGCCCAGGATAACTTGAGGTCGACTGTCGAATGACTCTTCCATTTGATCACTCAACTAATTGATGCCTACAAGAGGTAACAATAATTGGGAAGAGTAAAGAGCCACAAAGGAAAGATATCTATCTTCTTCTCCTCCAAAACACGTATGACCCACTAGCACATGTCTGCTGAAGTCTCAAGGCCCAGAAGGAAGTTAGGTCTACGTCTCAAACATCAGCCAGTAGTCGGAACCAAATTCCAGAGATCCCTCACGAAATTCTCTGCTTTCTTCTCACACCCTCACCTACATGGCTTGATTCTTATTGAAACGCTTGCCGGCGCGTATGTTTCTGAAAGATCATGCATGCTTCAAGATTTACTCGGTGCAGGTAATCAAATGCCTGAAAATGAATGCTCGTTTATGCATTCTCGAGCGATAATTTATTGCTGTCTCTGACGAGGCAATTTATCTCTTAGTTTTCACTGGATTGCCGAGTTTTCACTTGGTTTAAAAAAGCACATTTGTATATGCATTCAATCATTTATTTCTCGTTCTGTCTTGACGTGACATCCTAATTAAATTTTAAAATTGTCCCATCATCTTGTTTTAATGGTAGAAGATGATATTCTAATTAAATTTAAATTAATTTTTTTGAGACTATAAATTTAAATATTTTTCTCATATTGTTTTGCTAATAGCCTATGCTATCCTAATTAAATTTGCAAATGATATAAATAGATTGTTCGAGCTCATGTGCTTGAACTCTTCAAAGGTAAATTTGATATTAAGAGAATAGCTATCATAACTCCGAAATAAAATACTGGCAGAGAATAATTAAAGCTTAAAGTTCGAGTTGTAAGAAGAGAGGAAATAAAAAGCTATGGTAGAATTTTTTAAACTCATTAGAAGAAATAGTGCAGAGATCAGAATCCAAAAGGACTGAGAACGCAGCGAATTGCAGGTCAGAACAGTGGTCGGTTGACCGTCCGATCGACGAGCGTGCATAACATGCACAGGTGCAGCTTGGTCGACCGCCCCGTCGACTATAGCAAGGAGAACGGTCGACCGACTGGCATGCCCAACTCTCTATTGGGTTCGGTAGACTGACGGTCAGCGGAAGGGATGGGTCGATCGACAGCCCCGTCGGCCGACAGGCAGCCGCTTCTCCTGTTCGATTCAGATTTCGTTTCTGAATTGGAGTCGAATCCAATTGTGGTTTCCTAAAACCCTAGGACTCTCTAGCTATAAATAAAGGGGTAGAACCCTCATGAATTGTATGCAAAGAAAACTTGTATCTGGTTGTTGAATCAATAAATCTCTCTCTCTTTGCCCTGACGACGTAGGCAAATTGTCGAATCTCGTTAAATATTGTGTTTGACTTTCTCTATTATTGTTTTGCTCTTGTATTTGGGTATTTTTCTGCTGCATCTCTCTGTTGCTTGGGTTCCTCATTGGTTGTTACCCGGCGCACACAACAAGTGGTATCAGAGCATCTCAGGTTCTTTGTGGAATCGTGTGTCGATTTCAAGAGTATTGGTGGCTGTTTGGCAGAGATTGTATGTCGATCTCGGAGCAGCGTTGGGACTGTTTTGGGATCGTATGTTGATCTCGGAGCAGCGTTGAGACTGTTTTGGGATCGTCTGTTTTTCGCATTACTCAAGGAATCAAAATTGGTAGAGTAGATCGTTTCAGAAACTCTCCTGGGGTTTCACTGTGAGGTAAAAATCCTATTTTTATCTAATTTTTTTGATCTAACTCCGTTTATTTTCCGCATTACTTTGAGGGATCTATTGAGAAGATGGCTAGAAATAGTACATCTATGGTGAAATTCATGAACCTACATCCATTGAAGATTGATGTGTGAAGTTCGATGGCAAGAACAACTTGGTATGTGGAGCTGTGAGGTGATGGGTGCATTGATGGCATCAAATCTTAAAGATACTCTACGGTTGGAGAAAAAGCGCGATTCTACTTCTGAAGAAGATTGGGACAAGATGAATCGAATGGTGTGTGGTTTGATAGGGTCTTGTTTGACATAAGATATCAAGTATCATGTGTTACATGAAACATACACAAGGCAGTTGTGGGAGATCCTGGAGAAGAAATATCTGATGAAAAACATCGAGTCCTGGGTACAGTTGAAGAAAAGATTTTATCGCTTCCAGATGAAGAGAGGACTCTCCATTGATGAATACATGAACAACTATACTATGCTTCTTACAGACTTAGTTAATGTGGATGTCAAGATCGATGAAAGGATAGGCGGTGATTCTATTAAATTCTCTTCCTGACGAAGAGTATGAGACATTTACTCTAACCTTGATCAATGGGAGACAAACACTTAACTACAGTGAGGTGTCGGCTGCTCTTGTAAATTATGAAATAAGGAGGTAGGACAGACTGTCTTCTTCTAAGAGTTCATCAGCAGAGGCGTTGACGGTAAGAGGCAGGAGTTCCATAGGAAGGGCAAAGTGATCGTGAGAGATTGAAGTTCAGGCCAGGTTTCAGAGATCTGAAAAAAATCAGTACGCCTTCTGCAAAGAGCTAGGGCACTGGAAGGTTGATTGTCCAAAGGCCAATGGTAAGAAAAAGGAGTCGGAAGATTGAGGCAAACCTCACAAAGGTGGTCAGTACTCACGCTAGTACTTCACAGGCAGGTGGATCAGATTCAGACTCATCGGTATTCTTTTTTTCTATCAGTACTCCTATCATTGATTACTCAAGCGTTCTGAGTGGATGTTAGATACTGGAGCTACCTATCATGTGTGTCTGAATAGGGATTGATTTTCTAAATTTGAGAAGGTAGATGGATGTTCTATTATCACGGGTGATGATTGTCCATGTAACGTGGAAGGCATAAGTGCAGTCCATATCAAGATGTTCGATGGAATGGTGCAAGAATTGAAGCAAGTGAGGTATGTACCTCAACTTAAGAGAAATCTTATCTCAGTTGGTGCTTTGGAAACATTGGGTCTTGAGGTATCAATAAGAGATGGTGTTCTCAAAATGACCAAAGGTTCAATGGTGGTTTTGAAGGGTGTCCACCGAAATAATCTCTACTACTTGAAGGGTAGTATAGTTACAGGTAAGGTGACGACTTCTAAAGATTTCGATGATGATTCTACCAGGCTGTGGCATATGAGGCTTAGACATACAGGTGAAAAGTCTTTGCAAGCTCTTGCAAAGTAAGGTCTATTGAAAGGTGCCAGAACCATGCAAATTGAAATTTTGTGAATATTGCGTCATCGGAAAGATGACCAAGGTGAAATTCGGTACAATGACTCACTGCAACGAAGGGATTTTGGATTATGTTCACACTGATATTTTGGGACCTGCCAAGACGGAATCTATTGGAGGTAACCACTACTTAGTGACTTTCATTGATGATTATTCTAAGCGATGTTGGGTATGTACCATGAAGCACAAAGGGGAAGTTCTAGAATTGTTTGTGGAGTAGAAGAAGAATTTGGAGAAAAGAGGAGGATCAAAGTCCTTTAGTCAGATAAGGAAGTGAGTATAAGTCTGATCCTTTCCTAAAGTTATGTCATGATGATGGCATAGGCATACACTTCATAGTAAGGGAAACACTACAACAAAATAGGGTAGCAGAAAGGATGAACATGACTTTGCTAGAGAAGGTCCGATGTATGTTATCTAAACTAGATTACCAAAGAACTTTTGGGCTGAGACTTTGGCATATGCTTGCTATCTCGTCAACAGGTTGCCTTCGTCTGTGATAGAAGGTAAAACTCCTCTGGAAGTTTGGTCAGGGAAAGCTGCTTAGAACTATGATTCGCTAAGGGTATTTGGGTATCCGACCTACTACCATGTTAAGGAAAACAAGTTAGACCCAAGAGAGAAGAAAGGAGTGTTCGTAGGATTCAAGAGAGAAATAAAAGGCTACATGATTTGGGATCCTATAATAGGAAATTTGTCCTCAGCAGAGATGTCACGTTCAATGAGACTTCAATGTTGAAGCCTATAATCTCTCAGCAAGTGAGATTGAGAACACCAAAGAGGTATCACAGCAGGCGGAGAGTGATGCTACTTCACTGTCTTTAAAAATGTCAGTATCTTTGGAGATCATACCTACAGTGACACATGGTAGTGATCATGTAGTCGGTAGGATGCTGATGATGAGGAGATCGAAGACGGGCTGTCACGCCCCGCTTCCCAAATACGCTAGAGCGAAGACGCGACACGAGTCGGCGACGCATATACGCAAGGAAATACCTCACGTATACGCGCTAAGCCTAAAGTAACCTGAACAAGCTATAAATCTAAACCATAATAATTAAGGATCACTGCAATAATACATATAAGACTACACATGATCTGAAATGAAATAAGGAACAGAATAGAAGCCAAGGGTGATATACGGGAATCAAAGAATAATGCGGGAATAAAGAAAGGAAAGAATACCAGAATCAAGAGAGAGTCCGGTTCCTCGCAAGTCGTACAGTCTCATCGTACATCTGCACAATAGAACAAGCGTCCAATATCTTGACGTGCAAATCTAGGGTCGTCAGAAAGCGACCTAGTGAGTGTGCGTGTAAAGGGAGAGCTCGTGCATATAAATAAGGCATAAAGTAATAACAAGAATAACTGCAGATATAAGATAATCAAATAACATGATACATAAGCAACTGAATAACAATAGCAAGAATAAGAGTACAGGTACAAGACAAGTAAAACAACTGTAACAAACAACAGATGTCTAGGTGTATATCCTAGCAATATCACTAACTTAGTACATAATCTGGTCCTGGCTACAATCATGTGTCTATCATAATGATATGTATAGATATACAATCAGGTGATTACAGTCAGTCACAATACATCACAGTTTATTATTAATTATGTCAGTGAACACCAATTGTCACATGTAATAGACTCATCCCATACTACGCCTACCACACATGCCAATCGATGTCCTCAGTTATTGAAACTGATCGGTTGGAGACATTGTCCATACTTTAGGTGGGTTCCGTGCATACCCGGAACCACGGCCCAGACTCCTGGCGCTGAACCAGGACCTACCGCAAGGTAGTTAGGAACATATAAACAGGAACAGGTACATGTATAACATGTATAACAGGAAACAGAAACAGGACGGGGTGCCAGTCACCCCACGGGAACCCTGCAGTGGAAACCCTCTTTCGGCTGCGCAACCTAAATCCTAGGTCCACCAAAATACAGACGCTGTCTCCTCCATCAATCTCCCCAATCCCAGTGTAAGTTGTTTAATAGCATGTTATTAGTTTATCAAGATTACTTAATATGCATGTTACTTGAATTACTGGGATAACTCGGTGGTAGTCACGGTAACAATATCAACATGTAATCAGGATACCGGTATAACAGGAATATATAATATCAAGAAACAGGATACTGGTATAACAGGAATATAATAACAAGCATAACATGTGGGTATTGTTACCGTGTAATAATATTTTTCCCAGCAATTAATGGTAACATGGACATGATAGTTATCAGGTAGATACCAAGTATAATCAGTCAAGTTTCTCAGGTAAATCCAGATATCTAAGATGGGTAATGATCTATTGTCATGAATAGAATAATCCGGGTAAATTATGTAATCACTTATATCCTCAAAGTCATCGATATCCATCCTCTAAGCCATCAACAAATTCACATCTCAATAACTGAAATACTACATATGATCTGACACATCTATTCAGATCTCCACACTCCAGTCTGATCAAAGTCATCACAAACTCTTACCTCTATCAAGGTCAACATAAGGTCCCAGAGTCAAGTAATATATCAGATATATATATAAAATCTATCAGATCAGGTCAATGTAATCAATACCTATTCTTCAAAACCAGATCCATCCACTATAGTCAAGATCATAACTATAGAGGGTAACGTCCTCAATCATAGGAAATCTAGATCATCTTTATATCTAGTATCCAACGTCGGTAAGATCATCAGTACTCAATCAATATAATTAAGGTAAATCTGAAGGTCTTTGGTTTAATAATCTAAAACCAAGATCATGTTACATATCTATTTTAAGGGTAAGCTACACACACATAATGACAATCCAACAAGATCAAACTCCTCTATAAACTGATCAAGATCCACTTTAAATATATCATAGGTCAATTCCAACTCTAACTAAGTTAATACCAGTCCAAGTATCAGCAAATCAGTATACTGGTAAAGCAATGTCATATCTAACACTTCCTCGATATCCACGGGAATTCTAGTAGGGATAATCACCAACAACTGCCAATAAACACTATGCCTAATATATGTTCTCTAACCTCAAATATAATGTAGTACAACTGATAGAAGATCAAATCAAATCACAGTCCAGAGTATCCAATGCTAGGCCTAAGCCAATAGTGACAACCACCAACACATGAAATGACGCCAAAAATCTTTAAAAACAACCGAATAAATAAGATGTACAGTCATTGATGTCTCATGAAGAGGTACATGTAATCAACAGGTAAAATATGTCAGATGATCACATGAAATAATGTGGTTACATATAAACAATTACAAACAAAAATAAATAGCGAAATGGTACAAGAGCAAACACTTACATGAAATGATGCGGTTTCGGAACCGAATCGCCATCTGGTCTTCACTACACGAACCAGTGTTGATCTACGGCTCATCCTATGGATCGGTCTTCGAATCACCATTGTATCGGGTCTACAACGAGTACGAATTCAGATCGGGTCCGGGTCTCCTGTAGTTGGGTTCGGATCCTACCAAACAAATCCGAAATGCTCGAGCCAATTTGCGACATGCCAACGGAGGCTCCGACGGAGGCGTCCGGGTCCGCGGAGGGTGTCGTTGGATAGAGGAGTTCACCGTGAAGGGCGTGGGTGCGTTCGCACTCATCGACGGTGATCCACGGCGACCCACGGAGAGCCAGAAAACGGCTCGGAGTAAGATATGGCATGGGCATGGGCGGGAGGTGCTCCAAATCTTTCTTCTACAATTTCTTTTTTTTTTGTTGCTTGGATTTGAAGCAAACCAAATAACCTTTAATTGAACCTACTCACTTCCTATTCTTTCTTTGCTTGCAGGTGGCGGACAGGAGGAGGGTGGCTCAAGCTTGTAGTCGCGTAGACGGCAGGGAGGGACGGAGATTAAATCGACTAGTCAGAGGAGGGGAGGAGATGGTGGTCGCGGGCGGCACTGCTGTGGTGGAAGCCCGGCTGTTGGTTGCCGCAGATCGGAAAGGGGGGAGCAGCTGCGTGGGAGGTGCTGCTGCGGGGAGATCCATGTGTGCGGCCTGCTACAGAGGGGGCGGCCATCTGCCAGTGGATTGAAGGAGGTCGCGGATGTGCCGGGTCTCGCCGGAGGTGTTCAGTGGAGGGGGCTCCAGCGGGGTTGCTGTAGGTGAAGGGGGGTGCGGCGGCTGGATGTTGGATGGGGATGGAGATTAGATTAGGGATATTACACAGGCTATGGGTGATGTCCATGAATCCGTTGCAGTTGGAAGAACTAGAAGAAATTCACGTAAGCGTAGTTCGCTCACTATAGATATGATTGTGGCATATGCTCTCCGGTCATTGGGAGAGGTGATCCCATCTATACATATAGGGAAGCTGAAATCAGTTCAGAGTCTAAGATGTGAAAGGATGCCATGAAAGAAGAGATGAGTTCTCTACACAAAAGCGACACTTGTGAACTGACATAGTTGCCCAAGAGAAAGATGGTAATTGACTGTAAGTTGGTATATGCAAATAAACAGGGATATCTCAAAGGTGACATTGTACGCTATAAAGTCAGGTTGGTAGCTAAAGGCTACGCACAGCGAAAAGGCATTGATTACAACGAGGTATTCTCACTTGTTGTAAAGCACTCGTCAATTCGAATTTTGCTGGCGCTGGTAGCACAGTATGAGTTGGATCTTGACTAGCTCAATGTGAAGATCGCCTTTCTCCATGGCATTCTTGATGAGGAGATCTATATGTTTCAACTGATGGGGTTCAAAACTATAGGAAAAGAGAATATGATCTGCAAGCTGAATAAATCACTGTTATGGATTGAAACAGTCTCCTAGGCAGTGGTATAAGCATTTACACAGCTTCATCTGAGAAAAAATGCATACACGCAACTATTATGACCAATGTGTGTATTACAACAAGCTGCCCGGAGGAGAGTACATCTATCTACTGTTGTATGTAAATGATATGCTCATCGCTTCTAAGAGCAGATTCACAATTGATAAATTGAAGAACCACTTGTCTTCCGAGTTCGAGATGAAAGATCTTGGTGAAGCGAAGAAGGTGCTAGGCATGGAGATTGAGCGAGACCGAAGGAGTGACAAGGTAAGCTTAACACAAAAGTGGTATTTGCAGTAGGTACTTCAGAGGTTCAACATCGACAATGATACGAAATCTGTAAGTACACCATTGACTCCTCATTTCAAGTTAAAAATCACTATGTCTCCTACGACTGTTGAAGAACGTGAATATATGACTCTGTGACATATGCTAGCGCAGTTGGTGTTTAACGTATGTAATGGTGTGTACAAAATCTGATTTGTCACAAGCTGTCTCGATGAACAGCAAATACATGCATGATCCTGTGAGGGTTATTGGGAGGTAGTAAAGTGGGTTCTACGGTACACTAAGGGTACCATAAACATTGATTAGTATTCGAGAAGGATTCTACGAGTAAGCAGGAGTGTATCAGACATGTTGACTCGACTATGCAAGAGACCTCGATAAACGCTGGTCTACAATGCGGTATGTGTTTTATATTGTCCCAAGCATCGATGAGTTGGCGCTCTATTATACAGTCTACCATTGCGTTGTCTACTACAGAAGCCGAGTACATGGCCATGACGGAGGCTATGAAGGAGACAATATGGTTTCAAGTGTTGCTCGATGACTTAGGGATTAATCAGGATCTGTTGAAGATTAACTTGTAAAACACCTAGAGGGGGGTGAATATGTGTTAGTGCTAATCTAAAACTAAATGCAAAACTAAGTGCGCTAAAAGCGGAAGCTAATGCAAATTATGCACAAACTAATACAATACAACAAGTGTAGCCGAATTCCCCTTGGCGAGGCTCTGGGCTAACTCCCCTTGATTCCCCTTGAAATGGGTTGAGGTGCTATGTGAAGCTCTTGTTGGATGAGTATAAGTTAGGCACACACACACAAGCAATCCAAGCAATGTGCACACACAATCAAGCCAAGCAATCAAGGATATAGCAATATGGATTATGCAAGGCACAACACAAGCAAATAAATATGACAAATGAATTATGCTCAACACAAGCAAATATGATATGAATGAAGTATGATGCTTTGCAAATATAAATGAGAGAGAGTTAGAGAGACAATGGATCAATCGCAAAGACCAAGATATGTTTCGAGGTTCGAGCACCTTGCTCTACATCCCCGCCTACACCACCGTGTAGGATTTCCAATCCACTATCTCCCACCGAGGGAACCTCTACCGAAGAGGATTTGTTACAACACTAGGAGTACCAAACTCCTCTCTCAAACAACAACCTCCACCGAGGCCAACAACCAACCAACAACCACCTCTACCGAAGAGGCTCACAACCAACACAATCACCTCGGATCCAAACCAATACCACTCCGATCACCTCTACCGAAGAGGGATTCACAAAATCAAGGAGGGTTTACAATAAGTGGTTACAAAGACCACAAACACAATCTTTCTTTCTTTTCTCTTTTCTTTTTCCACAAAACAAGATCCTAATAGATTAGGATAGGTGATAGCTCAAGTGTGGAAACAAGGTGTTTTTGGAAACCAGCAACAAAAGAAAATCTACTTGGGAAATCACTTGTAAATGATAGAAAACGAAAAACAAAACAATCTTCCAAAACCCTAGCTTTCTTTGATTTTCCAAAAACCCAAAACAAATAAGATGAAATCTTTTTGACTTAAAAACTCTTTTAAAACTCTTTTAAACACTAGAGAAAGTCTGGAATTTTTCTCCTTTGAAAACCTTAGCCAAAATCCCAAAGAGATGGGGTTTATATAGGCCAAAACAGAAACTAGCCGTTAGAGCTGAGCTGGCAGCTCTGACAGGCAACGGTCGACCGGCCGGTCGACCGTCCACGGTCATATTTTGACCCGTTGGAGCTACCGTCGACCGCCCGGTCGACCCAAACAAACAGAGAGCAGAACTCTCTGCAGCGGTCGACCGTCCGGTCGACCGGACCACTGTGCTGCCAGACGTGCACAAGTCTGTGCACGTCGGTCGACCCGTGCGGTCGACCGTCCCTTGGTGCGGTCGACCGTCCCGGTCGACCGACCAGCCTGTCAGCACAAAAAAATAAGATCAGAAAATTTTTAAAAAAAAATTTATAAAAATATTTTATCTTTTTCTGAAAATTCTATAAAACTTGTTTTAACATTTTATATTGAAACATAAACATGTGATAAAAATTTTCAAGACATATATCAATCATATCAATTCATTTTTGTGTCTTGCCAATTTTATCAAAAATCAAAACTTGTATTTTTATCAAACTTGATTTTTCAATATGAAATCTGATTTTCCTAAAACTTATAGAAATACAAAAACATGATATTTGAACATTATTAAGCATAATGCATATGGACATAGGTCCAATATACATTCACAAAATATATCATAGTTTTTGTTCTTTAATTTCAAAAATATGTTTTATACCAAAACATAAAACTACATGAATAGGTACGTCAAACTAAGTTTGTATAAGTCATATAAGCATGTATGTATATAGAGCACATCTAATATACATATAAAACATGTAAACTTGTTTTGATCAAACTATTCATGAAAACCAAAATTCAAATCATGAAATGTGTGTGTATGTGTACTTGAGCATATCATACTATTCTAATCTTTACAAATGGATCTAAACACACTATCTAAACTAGGATACCTAAGTCTTCTTGATGATCTCCATCTTCAAGTAGACTTGCTCCCAACGCAATCCACCGAGTGCAAAGGTATGATCTTTAAGCTTTGGCACCGGAATCACCATGATAAGCTTCCAAACCCTCTTGTTGAAGCTATCACCAAACTAATATCCTGCTAATGATCTGAAACTTAGAATCACAAGATTATTAGTAAACATAACTACATGAGTGAGTCATCATCAAAACTAGAGTGGAAGGCCTTTGGGCCAACATAACTGTGATAGCATGAGTGTTAGCTATTTGGCGAAGAACCAAGTGTATCATGCAAGGACGAAGCACATTGACGTCAGGTTCTATATTGTTCGGGAGATTTTTGATAAAGGTGATATTGATTTGCTAAAGATTCACACCATGGAGAATCCCGCTGATATGCTTACTAAGGTGGTGTCGAGAGTGAAAGTTACACATTATAAAGAGTTGCTCCATTTCCTTCCAGTTGTTTGAGGTCGGTAGAGCTCGTTTGGATGAACTACGGATGGCTTGATCCCTTGGGTAAGGTATGTAGGCAGCCACACAGGTGCAGCCACTTTCGGGTCGATAGGTATTATGATGAGTTCGGCTCAGATTTAAAAAATCTTTACCGAGGTGAAGAATTGTAGAGGGAGAGGAGATAAAAAAGTTATGGTAGAGTTTTTTAAACTCATTGGAAGAAATAGTGCAGAGATCAAAATCTAAGAAGAGCAAGAACGCAGCGAATTACAGGCCAGAATAGTGGTCGGTCGACTGCCCAGTTGATCGGCGTGCACAACGTGCGCAGGTGCAGCTCTGTCAACCGCTCAGTCGACCGTAGCAAGCAGAACGGTTGAATGGCACGGTTGACCGACTGGCATGGCCAACTCTCTGTTAGGTTCGATCGACCGACCGGTCAGCCGACAGGCGGCTACTTCTCCTGTTCGGATTCAGACTTCGTTTCTGAATTGGAGTCAAATCCAATTGGGTATCCTAAAACCCTGAGACCCTCTGGTTATAAATAAAGGGGTAGAGTCCTCATAAATTGTATACAAGAAAAACTTGTACTTAGTTTTTGAATCAATAAATCTCTCTTCCCCTTGCCCCGAAGACATAGGCAAATTGCCGAATCTCGTTAAATATTGTATTTGACTTTCTCTCTTGTTATTTTGCTCTTGTCTTTTGGTACTTTTCTGCTGCATCTCTCTTTGTTATTTGGATTCCTCATTGGTTATTGCCCTACGCACGCAACACGAGTAAGTCAAAGTTTCGTTTGTTTACAGTTGCCAGACTGCCAGCTATACTCAGGAATTTAGACTTTGTTTTTTCCACCCGTTCAAAAGACCAAAGAAAAGTGGCGACTGAGGCCTGACTCAGTGATAAAGAGTTGGGTTGAGAAATAAGAGGTCCAAGATTCAAGACCGAGTTACAGCCTTTATTTTAAAAAAAAAAGAAAAAGAAAAACAAACAAAGAGAAGTCCCTCGCCCATATTGCTGTTTGTTTTCTATCATCTTATTTCATTAAATAACTAAAAGTAAAACTTAAGATAAAAACAAAACATACAACAAATAAATGTGTCTGCCCTCTTTTATACATTAATTTTCTTTTACCAATCAATCAAGCCTCACTTGTAACTTTGACTGTGTGTTTATTCAAAATAAACTAGTAAAGAATATCGGAAGCAAGTTTTAGTGTTGTCAAACTATAAAATTTTGAGCTAACTGTTTGGATTCAAGGAATTGGGTGGAAGTGAGAAAGTGAGAAGTGTCTTTTTTCATTTTCGTTGTTCATCTAAACACCGGAAAAGGAAAATGAAAAAAATTCTTTTCCTTTTCTCTTTTCTCTTTTACACAACCATTTCCACACTCCCAGAATGGTACAGTTAATTTTGTGTTTATATAAATCTCATTTGTGATAAGTTGTAACACAAAACAGTTAATTTTTTTCTCATGTAAATCTCACTTGCATTCTAATTACAGTCTAATTTTTATTTTTCTTCATTATTTTTTATTTTAATATTATTTTACGGTCAACTTTGTGATTAATTTTCTAGTTCCACTTTCACACTACCATCCAAACACCAAAAAGACATAACATTTTTCAAACCACACTTTGCAATAACATCCAAACACCGAAAAACTTACTAACCAATTCTTAAGTTCCAAAGGGAACCATTACTACTTTCTCACTTCTTCACTTCCTCACTTCCACCCTTAACCAAACTGGCAGTGTTGGTGAAGGAATTTTCTTTATCTTTTAAATTTTGGGGTAATAATTTAACTTTTGTAACAAAGATTTTATTTGTTATTGGTACCCTATGTTATAATAGATATTCAAAATTAAATTGTATTCAGAGGGAAAGAGAGTGTGCTCAGTGAACTTTTTTAACATCAGATATGTATATTGTACTATTTAGTTTGGGAAACTTGACAAGTTAAACTGCCTCATTATTCTATATAAAGATATACTAGGAAATTTCATCTGCCATGCATAATAGATTCTTTTATCTTATTAGAATCGTAAACTATTTTAAAATTTTAATTAAAATGGTTTCTAATTTGATATAGAGATATATTTTATATTCTAGTTAAAAGGAATTATTTGAAACGAACTTGATGTCTACTTATTCAATGCAAATTCATAACTCTCTATTTACATGTCACTTATTTATTTTATAGTAACAAATGTTGCGCGCCTACTCTGGAAGCACAACTCTTTTTGAGATCAGAACGAAGACATACGGAGAGAGACTAATCACAAATATCGCATAAATAGTAAATAAAAGAGGAGAAAAAAGATTTAATGAGGTTTGACAATTTGCGTGCACCATCAGGGATAGAAAGGAGAAAATTTTATTCAATACGAAACAGTTTTCAACTTGATTCAATTGATCAAATGATCTCATCTTTATAGCTAGAGAAAGAAAACCAAATACCCAGAATTTGGGTCAAAAATAAAATCAGAATTCAACATAAAACATAATCTGAATTCGGGTCCGATTCCCTGTCCCTAAAGTAAAAAAATATAATAACTTCAAACCGTCATCTCTCTCTCATTTCTTATCGAAATTCAATGATTCAAAAACAATGGGGAAGATCTTCTAGTTACCTATAACTCTTATGCAAACACCAAATTCATGTGAGACCTCTTTGTAGGACTTCCGATAATATCAAGTGAGTCATACTGCTCCTTTCTCTAAATTAGTCCAATTTAATTTAAAAAATTCCATTTTTGATCTTCTCCCCTACAACAAGGATATAATTATTTTATAAAAAATAGATTTAGAGATAAATAAACATGTGAAACCTATTGATAAATCTATTTTAAAACATCATATACCAAACATTTGACTCTCTAAAATCTCAAATTTAGAGAGACAAAGTTATATTTTCTTCTAATAGCACTTATTTGTTTTTATATTGTTAAGTAATTATAATTGCTGATATGATTGTGTAGAATTTATATTTCTTAAAATATTTAATTAATTTTTATTTATATGATTTATTTTTTAAAATATTGATGTAGGAAGGCAAAGCAGAAAACAGTCTCAGCTGTCAATAAGGCCTTTTGTTGTCGACAGACTATCATCGTCAGAACCTACCAGAGAGTTTGGGTTTTACAGTATGTCAATAGGGCTAGGGTGACTGTCGACAGGCCTGCTGCGTTTCGAGATATTCGTGTCTGTGTAAGATTTAGTTTTCTAATCTGATTTGAATTTCGATTTGTTTTATTTTTCTTTTGTTTATTTATGTTTCCTAAATAGAGTAGTGCTCTTTTTAATTTACTTATATAAGGCCATTATATCTTAGATTTTTGTTTTATTCAGCTATGAACTTTTGCTTATCAATAAAATTCAGTTTGTCCTCTTTCAATTACTCGTGGGTTCGAGCTGATTACCATTTGCTCGTGGATTCGAGTACTTTTCCTACATGAAGATATATTGTAGGGTTCGTTGGTACTAAAATGAGATCTAATTGGTGTTGCTCGCTTTCTTATTTGCGTCAACTGGTATTAGAGTTTCGGCTACTTTCTGACGATGGTAGGAGATGATCATGGATCGCAATGCCTGTCCACAAGGGCAGGCGTTGTCGAAGGGGATATCAGTATAATGAAGTCTACCTTAGATCTTGTGGTCCAAGAACAAGAATTTGTCCCTCAAAATTGATGACTGAAACCTAGCCGATGGTATGTACCCAATAGGACATGATCGTCAATCAAATCAACCACCACCACATCAACCACCACCACAACAACCCCTGCCACATCAACCACCACCACATCGACCCTCACCTTATCAACCTCCGCCACATCAGTCATCACCACATCTACAACCAAGGCGTCCTCTACGAAATTTTCAATGTGAAGATCTTCTCGATAAGAAAGAATTGAACAATCTCTTCTATCAAGAAAATGAGTTTGAAGATGCCTATGAAGATGGAGGGATAACATATGGGTGAAGAAGAAGTTCGCTAATCCTAATCATAATAGGAGAGAGATTTCCTTATCAAAATTATGGTAGAGAAAGAAAGTATTCAAGTGCTAGTAAATATAAGATGAAGATTGAGATTTCTTCTTTTAATAGGAACCGTGATATTGGATTCTTCTGAGTTTACGAAGTAGAGAAGTTTTTTCATATGGCTTATGTACCTGAGGAGAAGCATGTCAAGTTTATGGCGTATAAACTCAAGAGAGGAGCGGCTACATGGCGGATCAATTGTAAATTACAAGGAGACATCAAGGCAAGCTGCTCGTGGTGATGTCGAGGCGCATGAAATAACTGTTTTAAGGTAGATTTCTTCTACCCGACTATCAACATATTCTTTACAATCAATTTGAACATTGACAGCAAGGTGTTAGAACTGCCACTGCATATACGGAGGAATTCTATCACCTAGCATCATGCTGCGATTTGACTATGACGGAGGAACAACAAGCGACAAAGTACATCAACGACCTAAAGTACCCAATTCAAGAACGTGTGATCCTTCATAATGTATTCTTCATTGACAAAGCGCATAAAAAGGCATTGAAGGTCGAGAGACTACAAGGCAGAGCTCCATCTTTCAGGCCTCAGATGTCAATTGAAGAGCCATTAGGTGGCGAAGGGATTCGGCCGAGTTCCACGACGATTGACCAACTGTCAGCTCAACAGACGATCAAATCCCCTATGTCAGTACCGACAACAACAACCACCGCAGCTGCAAAAAGTAAAGAGAATCCCTGCGCCAAGCTTGGTAGCGAGTGTTACATGTGTTAAGAGCCTGGACACAGGTCCAATAAATGTTCTAAGAGGAAACAAGTAAACATAGTAGATTACGGAGATGACGAAAAAAGAGTAATGATTGAGGAAACAAGTGATTCTAATTTACCGAAGAGCATGGAGATCCTACAACTTTTGTTGTTTAGAGATTGCTATGCAACAAGTGACAGTATATTTAGAGGGGGTGAATAGGTAAAATGCAAATCTGATGGCAAACAATGCGAAATTTAAAATAAATGGTGCAAACGGTCAACTCAAAATAAGAAGTAAAGTCAGATTTCCCATGAAGGGCTCTTGAACTTTTCCTCTATATTTCTCTAAATTAGGAGTTGAGGTGCTTAATTGCCTTCATATTGAGATGAGTGAAATCGACAAGGAAGAATGATGAATATGATGCAAACAATGAATAAAAAGTACAAGAGAAGTAAAAATACAAGTAAAGCAATAGAGTAAGAACAAGAGAAATAATCACAAGCACAAGATATTTGTTTCGAGATTCAAACACAAAGCTCTACATTCCCGTCTTTACCGCGTGAAGGATTTTCACTATCCACTAAGGATCTTTTCATAAAAGAGCCTCCACAAAGGAACTATAATGGTCTACACAAGACCGGAATATATAACTCTAACTCTCAATCTCTACAAAGAGGTAGCACAAAAACAATGAGATTTATAAGCTCTTGGTGATCACAAAAATCATAAACAATTTCTTTTACAACTTTCTTTAGCATATAATGTGAATGTAGCTCAAGGAGTTTGTGAAAAAGAAAACTCAGTTAAAATAAATGAATTTAAGAGCTGAAAATTTATAGAAATTAATTTGGAGATAAGAGTACTTGAAGAAAGAAAACTAAATTTTTTTCTCTTTTGAAAAAAACCAGAATTTTCAAGTATTTTCCCAAAATAATATTAAAAACCTTATTAAGCCTCTCAAAATGAGCTATATATATATATATAGGCGAGTCATAAACACTGTTAGAAGAGCCTATCAGGTCATTAGGAGGGAGATTAGGCCAAAAAGGACAAAAATACCTGCTAGAGAAAAAGTTAAAAATCTCATATTATGAAAACTAGCTGTTACTGTAACTCTGACAGGACATCTGTTGACTGGTCGGTCGACCGGCAGTTCAATACTTTGAACTAGCCGTTAGACATCGGTCGACCGTCCGATCGGCCGATCTAAATAGAGACTTGGGTATGACAGTCGGTCGACCGGCCGGTCATCCGACAAACGTGCACAACATGCACGAACGGGCACCCAAAATCAGACACGAGATCCGGTCGACCGGCCTGGCCTAAAACACTGTTTTCAGTTAATTTTTGAAATAAAACTCATTTTTAAATATTTTGTATTGGTTTAAAAAGTAATTTGGCAATACATAGGTAATGAGATACATGATAAAAAAAGGATATATAAATTTAAAAAAATAAGACATGTATCAAACACCAAACTTATAAAATATCAAACTGAAAAACTAGATATAAAAACTTGTATTTTGAAAAGTTGTATTTTTGTGTGTGACTTTTTGAGTATCAATTCTATATTTTACACTTTAACAAACTAATTTCTTATAAAATCAATACGTCTTTAAGCAAACTTCAAGTGGGCTTCTTCAAAACGTCAATCTTTATTGTCGTACTTTGAATCCCATCCTTGAGTAAATCTGAGATTTCAAAACCTTTCTTTTGAGGAAGAAACACTTTGAATTCTCTTGAAACCTAAAAAGTACTTAAACACTAGAAACTTGTTAGTACTAAATAATTGCATAAGTTTTGTTATCAAATAAACAAGAAACCGATGGTTGCAACCTTAGGCCAACAATCTCACCCTTTTTGATGATGACAAAAAATATGAGTTATTTAAAAGGAACGTTAAGAAAGAACTCAATAAAGTTCCCCCTCAAGTTATGCTTACCTATCAAGATCAATGAATCATGACTAAATGATATACTAATTGAAAAATTAAGTCATGTGCATATCTAATAAAATGGTCAATGATGAATCAATATGCATAAATATGCCAACCTCCTTCCATGCTTCATTCCATCAAAAACATTATGCAATGAATGACAATAATAGATTCAGGCATTGCTATAAACATGAAATAAATGAATATAGAAAATAAAAACTCATTATACCAAAACACACTAATTTTTATCAGAACTGTTTTCTATAAGAAGAAAAACATAAAACCAAAACCAAAACATTAATAATCATATACATATAATACTTTTCTTCCTTTTTGTTATGCATCAAAAAGGAGTAAAACAAGATACCAATTTTAAAACAAGCACATGTATAATGTGAGAAGAAAACTAAGTAAACAAACATATGTAGACCAATTATGGGAGATACTAATGAAAATTTTAAGAATTCATAAAGCAAACATTCAACTCACCACAATTTAATGAAAATCTATTATAATCAAGTGGTTTAGTAAAAATGTCCGCTAAATGAAAATCGATAGAAATATAATCAATTTCAATATCTTCTTTCTCCTAGTAATCTCTAAGAAAGTGATATTAAAACTTTATGTGCTTGGTCTTACTATGTTGATTTGTATTCTTAGTCATATGTATGGTGCTAGTAATATAATAAAATATCTTGATATGATCACAATGCAAATCATAATCAAGGAGAGTATATTTCATCAAAAAAACTTATGCACAATAAGTCCCAACTGTAATATACTCCGCCTCGACAGTTGAGAGTGCTACGAAATTTTTTTCCTGAAAGATAATGGACAAGAAAATTTTCTAGAAATTGACAAGTTTCACTAGTACTCTTTCTATCCACTCTACAACCGGCATAATCGGCATCTGAAAAACTCATCTTTGAGAATTATTCAAACTTTGAATACCATAAGACCATTCCAATAGTACTCTTAAGATATCTAATAATGCGCTTTACCGCAATTAAGTGAGACTCTTTAGGACAAGATTTGAATCTAGCATATAGACACACACAAAACATAATGTCTGGACTGCTAGTCATCAAATAAAGTAAGATACCGATCATGTTACAATAGAATTTAATGTCAATATTTTTACCTAGTTCATCCTTATCAAGCTTAGTTGTGATAGCGATGGATGTCCTGCTAATCCTTACATCTTTAAGCCCAAACTTCTTGATAAGTTCACTTATGTATTTAGCTTGGTTGATGAAGATCTAACACTCTTTTTGTAACATCCCATTCCCAAGATACGTACTTAGATACGTATCCAGGTTTTTAAAATTTGTTTTCCGTATTTGTTTTTATTTTATGATTATTTAAGCGATTGTTTTGCATCAGATCTGGATTCATGGACTCAACCCCAGTCTGAACCGGGGACCGGATCCTAGAGTATTACTCAATTTGATCTTTTTGGTAGTCAGATTTGACCAATTTCAGTTTCAAATATTGCTTTCTAATATTTTAGATTTTTTATGATTTTGTGAAATTTTTTCGAATTAAATTGCAAAACTTCAAAATCGGTATCGATCGGTATCGCTGGTCGATTTCAAGATTTTTAATTTACAAATAGAATTAAATTTCTAAAATCTATTTTTATATTATTTCTTAGAATCATATTTTTTACTTTAATGTATTTTTGGTGATTTTTCTGAATTTGTCAAAACTCGGCCGGATTTGGTATCGGCCGGTATCATCGGTTGATTCTAAAATTTTTAATTTGTAAATAAAATTTTAATTTTGAAAACAAATTTCATATAATCCTTCAGGGTGATATCTTCTACCTCTGAGTATTTTTTGTGGATTTTTCTGATTAGTAGATATTTTTCGATATTAAATAATATTATTTAATTTTTGAAATCTTTCCCTTCTTTCTTTCTTTTCTTTTTTCTTTTCTTTTCCCCCATCCCACGTGGCCAACCTGCCCCCCACTCTTATCACCTGCCTGTTGGCCCAAAGGCTCATCACTCTAGTTTTGATGATGATTAACTCATATAGTTATAGTACTAATGATCTTGTGTTTGATTAGTCTCAGATATGTGATCAAGGTCTTAATAGGTGTTTACTTCAACAAAGGATTTTAAACTCAAGTTTTGGAGTTACCACGTGTTGATTCAAGAGCTCACGCATCAAGGTTGCATCAAATACTCAAGAGAAGTCTAGCTCTTTAGATCAAGGTTTGGACCAAGTCAAGAAGAAGAAGAAGACCTTCAAGAGAAGATTTCCAAGAAGACTTGTATTTAGGTTTGTTTGTAGTAAGATTTTATATTTAGATAAAATGTAAAGGATAGATTAGTTGCTGGATTGCTCAAGTTCATATACACTCACATACAAGATTTATATGCATTTTCATAATAGAGCTTTCATTTGGGAAAATACCGTTTTTTGTTCAAAATACCGTTTTGGTTTTTAAGCTTAGAAATATACGTATGTTTTATCAAAACTTAATTTAGAGCTTAATGTCAAAAACATAGATATTTTATCATATATGTGTAGTGGATCATATCTATACACACTAAGCTTAAAAAGTGTTTAGAATATCTTGTTTTTGTATTTGGAGAAGTTTTGAAAAAATCGATTTTGGAAAATACAGATTTTGTTTAAGGCAAAACTTTCATATTACAAAAATAGTTCAAAATGTTTGTAACATGTTTTGATTTTTACTCAAACATGTTTATATATCAAAATATATTACTGAACTTATTTTTATAGATTTTTAGAGAATTTATGAGATTTTATTGAAGGTAAAAAGCCAAGTTTTAAATCCCTAAAAAAAACTATTTTTGGCCTTCTGCCGGCCGATCGCATGGTCGACCGTGCCAGAGGTCGGTTGACCGACGTGCACAAACATGCACAGCTAAGGGCCGGACGACCGCACGGTCGACTGCCAGAGAGCCTCTGCTCTCTGGAAATGGCCCGGTCGATCGGGCGGTTGACCGCTGGGTCATTTGCCAGTTTACGATCGATCGGTCGGTTGACCGCTGGCACAACAGTCAGAAATCTGACCGTCGACTGGGCGGTCGACCGGGCCGTCAACCGCCAGCAGTCCAGACTGTTGAGTTGGCCTCCAACGGTCACATTTTTGAAGCCTATAAAAGGGGCTTCTCTTGGACTGTTTTATACAAGATTTTATGTGGGTCTTTAAACTAGTTTTTCATACACTTCTAAGTGTTTATCTCCGCTTGTTTTAGAGCCAAATAATTTCATATCAAAAGGAGAGTTTTCAAGAGTGTTTTGAAAAAGAGATTTCATGAGTTTTTCACCACCAAATCAATCCTACTTTTCTCACATACACTTGAGCTATCCATTGCTATATCAATCCTATAGGGATCTTTGTTGTGAGAGTTTTAGGTGATCAAAGTGTTTCGATCACCAAGTGTTCTACTTTGTATTTGAGAAGGCGGACTTGCGGGTTCGCGTTATTTCGAGTTCTAGTGAGAGCTCGGTGTAGAGGTGCGGCCTCGGCAAGCTAGTGTGCTTGCGGTGGGCAGTTCTTGCGGGAACAAGAGAGGGACTAGTGAGTATAAGGAGTTCTAGTGTGAACTCGTTGTGATGTTGCAGCACCGAGTGATCTGGTGAGATCAGTTTATAGCGAAAATCCTTCATAGTGATGAAGGCGAGGACGTAGAGCAAGGGTGCTCGAATCTTGAAACAAATTTCTCATGTTTGCGATTGTTCTCTCTATCTCTCACTTGTGTTTATATCTTACTTATATTACTTTCATCTTTATATACTTGATATACAGTTGTGCTCAAATTGATATATGCTTGGGTTTGTTTGCTCACACTTGTATTCAACCAAGAAAGTCATAGCGGCACCTCAACTTTTATCTAGAGGAATCTTGAGGAGATAGTCCAGAACCCTTCACGGGGAATCCGGCTACACTCTTATGTTATACTTGGCGTGTTTAGCATAAGAATTTTTAGTTTGCATAAATAGTTTTAATTCCGCATTAATTCACCTATTCACTCCCCTCTAGGTGATTTCAATTGGTATTAGAGCTTAGTGCTCTTGATTTAGGTCTAACAATCTAGAGTTAAAGATCCTTATTTTTGGCTAATCACAATATTTATTTACACACACATGGATTTCATGTCACCTCCTATGTTGACATTCTTAACATCCAAACTTGAAAAGTTAAGATATCCTTGTACCTTAAAGCCCTAGGTATTCATGTTTATTTTGCCACTATTAAAGATTCATATTGTTTAAACGGTAAAATCTTGAGGCTAATGCAAAAGTCATCCATGCTTTAAAGTCAACCCTAAATGATAATTATCTATGTAGATTTTCTAACCTTGATTCGGCTTTTATAGTATGTAACACTATAGTCTCCCTTGACGAATAAGAGCAATACTATATGGGGAGCGACTTGGATGATGGAAGGGATGCTTCCAACTTGTGATACATAGTCCAAAGGGATAACCCCCTTGAGGTAAATACCGAATCCGAGTTAGAAGAAGATATTGACATGTCTTATGATGAGCTTGCATCTTTTTGTCTAAAACTTCTTGAAAAGTATGATTCATTGAAAATTGAAAATAATAAATTGAAAAAGAATAACACTTCTTTGATAAAAGAAAATGACTTTTTTAAAAATAAATTGGAATGCTTTTCAAAAGAAAATGATATGTTGAGAAAGAATAATATCTCCTTGACTTCTAAATTGAATGATCTTTGTGAAAGAAATACTTCTTTAAAAATAAGATTATTTTGGTGGAAAAAGAAAAGAAAATTGCTTTGAATGAAAACAACTCTTTAAAAGAAAAGTTGTTTTAAAAGAAAAATAAAATATTTTTAAAAGAAAAGGGGTGTTGATTCTCACCATGCTTTTCATGCCACCATTAATAAAAATGAGATTCAATTTTTGAAAATAGAATTGATTATATGAGCTCAACTTTGAGCAATTATGCATTTAATCATTCAAAATTAGAAAACTTGTATCAAAAGAAACTAGCTCCACATGTCCATGCACATCACCCATGGCACACATATATACATCATGATCACACTCATTCACATGTACATGTTAGAGTGTACAAATATACGCATTGTGGCCGCAAAGGCCATTTAGTAAAGTTTTGTTATGATAAGATAAACTATACTAATTTTGCTAATAAACATATTTGGGTTCCAAATAAAGCTAACCCCCGTGGATCTAAAAGAAAATAGGTATCAAAATTCCCACCTCTTGTGTTTGATGTAGGTGTGGGCTCTCACATGACGTGAGAGGATTGGTGCCTTGGTGGTGGATGCATGGGCTAAATGGACATACAAATTGATGCACCGCTATCAAGAAAGTTTGGTGGG
Source organism: Agave tequilana (assembly GCA_038442645.1). Taxonomy (NCBI): domain Eukaryota; kingdom Viridiplantae; phylum Streptophyta; class Magnoliopsida; order Asparagales; family Asparagaceae; genus Agave; species Agave tequilana. The sequence goes on from JAVJIF010017283.1 coordinate 91,079, forward strand.
AGGACCACCATATTTTGGAGAATTAGAGTATAGTTCTATTGGTTTGGTAACTATCTCTAAACTCCCATTTAGTTTACATACTTTTACATAATATTTTTTAGCATGTTTTGATATTGTGTTTCATATGATGTATACTTGTTTAGATGTAATTCTCATTAAACTTGTGTATATATTTGTACAAGTAGTGAGCAACATTTGATTCTTATATGTTTATACTTCATTGCTCATTTGTACTCATTACATGTACATGTATAACCTAATTTTGATGATTCCTTCATTTATACTTATTTTGCCTATTTTTTTCATGTTTTGCTTCATGATATGTAATTTTTTTAAAACTAATAAATATACATATATACCCTTGAGTCACTTGCCTTCCTGCAAATACTATCATGGACTCTTTTTATATTTGAGATATGTATGTATATTGTTAGTTTTGATAAATCATACATATACCTTGAAGTTTGTTTTTAAATAAAAAATAAATCTTTTTCATATTTGTTTGATAAAAAGAAATTCATGTTTATCTTGAGCCTCATTGATTATTTTTATGAAAATGCTATTTACATGATTCAATAAACTCACACTTTATTTGTTTACTCATGGCATTGTCTTCATGAGAATTTTTGAGCTTTATAAATTTCAAGTGTCAACTCTTATGTTTTTAGCATGCCTCATGAGATATATATGTTTTAGTTTTATATCTGAATGATCTTTAATTAGTTTTTCAAAAATTTACTTTAAACTAGTTATTTATTCTTTAATGGGTATAGTTTTCAAATTTTGTAAAATATTTTTAAACTCTTATTTTTGAAAACCCCTTCCAACCCTAAAGGGCGGATGGATGGGCGACCATGCCTTGTGAGCTTTAATGTAAAATTTTTTTTATCTTGTGCATGAATAGGGTGGATAATTATGAGTTATACACTTGATCCTCATCATATTTTCAATTAGTATCACAATTGATATATTTTTTTGTATACTAATATTTTGTTTTCTATATAAGTATGCTTCAAATTTCAAATAATATCAATTTCAATTAGTATTTTCATTTTCATACATATATATATATATGATTTGATTGTGCTTGATTTATAATATATTTACATGTTTAAAGCACAAAATATGTTTATGCTAAGCTTGACTTAAATCTTGATTTCAAATTGGTATCTCAGTTGGTATTTAAATAAGCTTATGCATTTTTTTCAATTGGTATTTTTTTTATTGATATCAAAATTTATAATATACTTTAATTGATATCAATATGTTTCGATTTCAATTGGGTTTCGATTTCAATTAGTATCAAGAATGTTTTACCTTTTGTTTCAATTGGTATCAAAATTGGTATCAAAAATGTTTTACCTTTTATTTGGTATCAAAATTTACTATATATTTCAATTGGTATCAAAATATAAAATATTTTCTTTCATTGGTGTCAAAATTTATAAATGTTTCAATTTCAATTGGTATCACAAATTTCCAATTTCATATGGTATCAAAAATCGTGTGATATCTTAAAATTTTATTTATTTACAAATGATATCACAAAATTTGTTTAAGTATTATCACAATTTGTATTAAAAAATTTTGATATGTATTGCCTATATGTAAGGGGAGCTTAACATCTCTTCTATATATAGATTCATGTTGAGTATCTTGTATTGAGGAGCTTGACATCTGTTCTTTATGTGATGCACGTGTGTCTGGGGAGCTTAACATCTCCACTTATGCATTGTATATTATGCTTTATGTGAGTTAGGGTTTTGTCATCCCTTCTTCATGTAACGCATGTATGCAGGGAGCTAACTTATCGTCTTCCTCTTCATGAATGTATATCGCATATATATCTTTACTATTTGATTTATTTTTCACCCTTTTGTTGATGATTGACAAAAAGGAGAGAATGATTTTGAGTATATATATGCATATTTACAATTTGAGTTTATGTTTATACAAAAAGGGGAGAATGATTCTGAAAGTTTATACAAAAAGGGGGAGAAGGTTTTTGGACAAAGAATTTTAATTTATTCATGTGTCTCTCACCTTATTTATGCATATATATTTGTTTAGCTTTATGCACTTCATTGAAATATCGATTTGTTTATTGTTATGCATGAGTTAAGGGGGAGCTTCTATGAAGCTTAACTTTAATCCATGCATATATAACTCCATGAGTTTTGTCATAATCAAAAGGGGGAGATTGTTGGCCCAACGGCCCATCACTCTAGTTTTGATGATTATTAACTCATGTAGTTATAGTAGTAATGATCTTGTGTTTGATTAGTCTCAGATATGTGATCAGGATTTTAATAGATTTTTACTTCACAAAGGATTTAAAGTCAAATTTTGGAGCTAGCACCTGTTAATTCGAGAGCTCGCGCATCAAGGTTGTATCAAGTACTCAAAAGAAGTCTAACTCTTTGGATCAAGGTTTGGACCAAGTCAAGAAGGAGAAGAAGACCTTCAAGAGAAGATTTCCAAGAAGACTTGTATCTAGGTTAGTTTGTAGTAAGATTTTGTATTTAGATAAAATATAAATGATAGATTAGTTGGTGGATTGCTCAAGTTCACATACACTCACACACAAGATTTATATGTTTTTCAAATAGAGCTTTCATTTGAGAAAATACCGTTTTGGTTTCAAAATACCGTTTTGGTTTTTAAGTTAAGAAATATACGTGTGTTTTATCAAAACTTAATTCAGAGCTTAATGTCAAAAACATAGATATTTTATCATATATGTGTAGTAGATCATCTCCATGCACACTAATCTTAAAAAGTGTTTAGAATATCTTGTTTTTGTATTTGGAGAAGTTTTGGAAAAAATTATTTTGAAAAATACAGATTTTTGTTTAAGGTAAAACTTTCATATTACAAAAATAATTCAAAATATTTGTAACATGTTTTGATTTTTACTCAAACATGTTTGTATATCAAAGTATATTACTGAACTTATTTTTGTAGATTTTTAGAGAATTTATGGGATTTTATTGAAGGTAAAAAGCCAAGTTTTAAATCCCTTAAAAAAACTGTTTTTGGCCTTCTGCCGGCCGACCGCACGGTCGACCGTGCCAGAGGTCGGTCGACCGACGTGCGCAACCAATGGCCAGTCGACTGCCAGAGAGCCTCTGCTATCTGGAAATTGCCCGGTCGACCGGCGGTCGACCGCTGGGTCATTTGCCAGTTTACAGTCGACCGGCCGGTCGACCGCTGGCACAACGGTTAGAAATCTGACCGCTGACCAGTCGACTGGGCGGTCGACCGCCAGCAGTCTAGACTACTGAGTTGGCCTCCAATGGCCACATTTTTTAAGCCTATAAAAAGGGCTTCTCTTGGACTGTTTTATACAAAATTTTCAGTGGGTATTAAGCTAGTTTTTCATACACTTCTAAGTGTTTATCTCTACTTGTTTTAGAGCCACATACTTCCATATCAAAAGGATAGTTTTTCAAGAGTATTTTGAAAAAGAGATTTCTTGAGTTTTTCACCACCAAATCAATCCTAGTTTTCTCACATACACTTGAGCTATCCATTGCTATATCAATCCTATAGGGATCTTTGTTGTGAGAGAGTTTTAGGTGATCAAAGTGTTTCGATCACCAAAGTGTTGTACTTTGTATTTAAGGAGGCAGACTTGCGGGTTCGCATTGTTTTGAGTTCTAGTGAGAGCTCGGTGTAGAGGTGCAGCCTCGGCAAGCTAGTGTGCTTGGGTGTGTAGTTCTTGCAGGAACAGGAGAGGGACTAGTGAGTATAATGAGTTCTATTGTGAACTCATTGTAGGTGTTGCGGCACCGAGTTTTTCGTTGGGATCAGTTTATAGTGAAAATCCTTCATAGTGTTGAAGGCAAGGACGTAGAGCAAGGGTGCTCGAACCTCGAAACAAATCTCCCGTGTTTGCGATTGCTCTCTCTATCTCTCACTTGTGTTGCTTATATTGATTTCATCTTTATATGCTTGATATATACTTGTGCTCAAATTGATATATGCTTGGGTTTGTTTGCTCACACTTGTATTCAATCAAGAGAGTCATAGCGGCACCTCAACTCTTATCTAGAGGAATCTTGAGGAGATAGTCTAGAGCCCCTCACGGGGAATCCGGCTACACTCTTGTGTTACACTTGGTGTGTTTAGCTTAAGAATTTTTAGTTTACATAAATAGTTTTAATTTCCCATTAATTTCCCATTAAATTAGCTAGTCACCTATTCACCTCCTCTAGGTGATTTCACTGCCAACCATCACACCCTCCTTCTCTTTCACATTAACTTTCTCTCTTTCTCAATTTCTTTTCTCTTCCTTTCCTCACTCTGTCCCTTTCTTTTTCATCTTCTTCCTCCTCCATCTCCTCTCCCCCAAGCATTGGTCGCCTACCTCTCCTCCTCGCCAGCCGACCAATCCAATTCCGACGAGCTCCTCCTCTAGTCTCCCTTTCTCTCCCCCCTATTTCTCTTCCACTCTCTAACACTAGCCGACCACACCACCACCACCACCACCCCTCATCTCCGCCAGGCCCGGCGCGCCACCACCCTTACGACCTCAACTCCTCCATCGGTGCCTCCTGTTGACACTTTAAAAAAGACAAGATTCTTGACTGGCCTGAACAATGTCTAAACTTGTTGACATTTATAAAAGACGAGTGACAGACAAGCTGACGACCAGTCCTAAACCCACCTCCGAGTGACAAATCAGCAATTTGGACTCTACTGATCCAGTGAAGCAGACAGTGAGCCCAGATTGTCTTTGAACAGACCTCAGCAGGTCTAAGATGCTAGGTTAGCTCAACACTTAGCATCACATGAGCCCAAAGGGATAGTCTCGCTTGAGAGGCTAAGATCGCCCAACTTCGCCTTGGAGCCGTTCAAAGCTCTATCAGGAAGCTAACTTAGAGCTTCTCCTGAAGTGCTCAAGTTAACTCCACAGAGAGTTAGCTTCACTCGAAGCTATACACAACCGCGCAGAAGGATGTTCGACAGCTTCGCCACAGATAATTATCCAGCTTCGCTGAAGAGGTTTCTTCTAACTTCGCCAGATAATCTTTCCAGCTCCGCTATGACTCGGTAGCTCTGCTGCGGGTCTGTTATGGTCAACCTTTGACCAATTAAATCTCCAGATGAGATCAAATCTATTCAGGATCAAGATCAAATCTGTGATCAAATTTGGTAGTTGTTTGCCATAATCTCTTGACTCTCCTAAAACGAGTAAGAGGATCAGGGGAGATCTTCTAATTATTTGGAAAGAATCAAAACAGATCAGGAGACTAACCTACCTGCTATTCCTAACTTCGCAGAAGCTGATTCTAGCCTCGCAGCAAGGCTACTTTTCAGATTTGAACAAATTTAACTCAATCTGTTTCCAGATTTTCAGGGGACAATTATACCCCTGCTCTCCTTATAAATAGCCCACCAAGGGTACAAGAAAAAAAGATAAGAGAGACGCGCACAGGCAAAGAGACGCACAGAGAGACGGCTATACAGAGATCTATTCTCTAGCTTCTAAGAATTCAGAGAATTCAGAGAATTGCTTCTCTAATCAGGGTGCTGATACGCTAATACCTTCCTTCCTCTCAAGGAATTTCCGGAACCAGGCGAGAAGGAATTCCCAAGTGAAAGCAGTTTGAGAAGTAACAAGAAAGTTCTACCAACCTTATGTTCTCCGATTCCCCGAACCAGGCGAGAAAGGAATCTCATCGATCGCATCGTCAAAGGGACAAAGTGGTCGCGCGCTGACCAGACTCCTATCAGCACACTTCTCCAGAATCTCAGAGGAGATCTACTTATAATCTTTTGTGTTACTTATAATTTAGCTCCTCGAACCTTTTTTGTAAGTTTTTCCCTTTGCAAAATCAATGGAAAACAAGATGGCGACTCCGCTAGGGATTAAATTCTCTACTGTTGAGAATCAAGTGTCGCAATGCGACGAACAGACCTTCGAGTCTATATCTGAATTTAAGGAAGCCGGTGTGGCCAGAGCCCCTCTGGCTAACTCTTCAAAGTAAGTCTCTGCGGAGACAGATAAGGCTCCCTGCGAGCCTACTGCGGTCCTCTGGCGCAACAAGGAAGCAGGCCCGCAATGCAAGCCTATCACTTTCGAGAACCTGGTCGTTCACTTCGACCAAGAAAAATTTGAAGAAGTCCTCTCTGGGGGTGGTCTATGCTCCATGCACAGAAGCATAGAAAGATCTCCATGGCAAAGGTTTCAGAATAGAAACCAAAAGCAGAATTCTGCCAACACTCCTCAGCCTCGCGTGTGGCTAGTCAGGTTCCCTGCGAACCTAGATCTCCTTTGTCAAAGCAGATGTGGAGGCCAGAGCAGAAGACTCTGTATGAAGCTTCAGGCGTAGCTACGCCACAAGCGTGTCTCTCTTGCGAAGAAAAAGGTAAGATGCCTGCCTGCTCTAACGAGGCTGCTGGCCGCAAAGTCACAACGGCGACCATACCTTCGCCCAATTCAAGAGCAGTAACGCCTCGCGTCAGCCTCGTTCTCATGAGCGAAGCTACTGTACCTCAGTGTACGCCTGATGTTCATAGCCGCGAAGCTGAAACCAAAGCAACACAGCGTGCTTCGTTCCTCAGTTCTTCAAGTACAAAGCTCGCTCCTCGCAGCAAAGCTAATGGATTGTCCCTAAGTGCTGATAGCGGTGCTTATGCAGTTTCAGTGCCCAAAGGCGTTTCCAAGGCTTTTAACCACGAATTTAGAGCCAAAGCACTATCTAAGGCTAATCATGTTCGTAGCAACATAGTGGATAAAGTACCACAGTGTGCTTCGCTCTCCAGTTCATCAAGCGCTAAGCTCGCGCTTCGTAGCAGAGCTAAGGGATTATCCCTAAGTGTTGACAGCGGTGCTTATGTAGCTTCAACACCCAAGGACATTCCCAAGGTTCTTAGCCGTGAAGCTAGAGCTAAAGCAATATTTAGTGCTAATCCCCTCTGCAGTGATAAAAGGAGCAGAACATCATCCTATGCGCAATTCAACAGAGCCTCTGCGCTCAATCGTTTAGCCCAGCTGGGTCTGACTTGCGGGAATTCTTGACAAGCAAACGGAAGTCAGAACCTTTCCAAACTTCTTTCTTCTGTTGTCAACAAGTGGGATGTCAGTTGGTGACAGTCCACTCGGTCCATTGCCGGTTAGGACCAATCCCCACCACTCGTTTAGGCTGACGATCAGTTTTTGATCGACTGTCGGTGCAAGCTCCGGTGAAACATCATAAAAGGAGCATATCGCGAGATTTACCCTCTGCATCCGTTAACATGACCAGAAGAGGACGAGAGCTACACAGGGGTAGACGAGCGTCCCACGACACTCCCTACGGTCCCCAGATCTGGATTATAGCCCAGGCTTGGGCGAAGTCTTGGTGCATAAAGAAGGTGTCTTCTGCAACACCAGATCTAGGGTTGCAATACCCTACAGTTACGAACAGCCATCTTCCTCAACTACAGTAGCCTCATCAGAACCAAGGAGAGGATCAGTCCAATGGTCTGATGAAGAGGATGAAGACAGTGGGTATGCCTCTTCAGCGACAGTCAGCTCAGTGCGAATAGACAGAGTATCAGTGAACATGGCTGATAATGATAATGATGACCTTCATCGGCATTTGGAAGCTCAGGAGCAAACTTCCAAGACCTAGCAAGAAGCTTTAGACAACATCTAACAGATACTCGCTTAACTCCTTAATAACCGGAATAATATGACACCGGGAGTAACCATGATGAGGAAGAACATCTTAGTAATGGACAGCCAAGGACCAAGAAGTCGAAGGAGGGTTCTTCTTTGGACGTTGAAGTCCTTAAATGCATCCAAGCTTAAATCGCATCCCTGGCTCAGAGGGATGAATTAAAGAAAGTAAGGGCAGTCCGTCTTTACCCACTGGAGTGGGATTCAATACCATACCCACCAAAGTTCAAACCACCGACGTTATACACGTACGATGGTAAAAGCTCACCAAAACAGCACATCTACTATTTTCAGTCTTAGACGGTAATGTTATAGACAATGATGCTATCATGGTTAGGCTGTACATTGGCACCTTAAAGGGGGGTAGCATTTGACTGGTTCCGAAGTCTCCCTCCGGGCTCCATCAATTCCTGGATCGACCTGGAAACCCGATTCCTCTCTCGTTTCTATGAGGACGATACCGAGGTAACCATGGACAAGCCCCTCTCCACCATGCAGAAGAAGGGCGAATCTGTCCGTGACTACATTGAGCGGTTCAAAAACTTGTCTTTGATGTGCCCAGCAGGGATGCCATTACCCATGCTCTTACAGACGTGCAGGCACAACTTCTTAGACCAAGTAGGAGGTTCGCATGGGGGCCGTCAAAGCCCATACCTAGAAAGAACTGGTCGAGCAAGCTGAGATAGCCGAAAAGTCAGCTAAAAAGTTTGAATCATCCACCCCTAAAGGCAAATGGGGTATGAATAATAAAGGACGTAGCGATATGGTGCAGTCTTCTCAAGCCAAAGGGAAGGAGACTACGTCCGTAGAATTGTCAGGGGATGTGCAGTTAAAGGCCAAGAAGGGCGGCTTCAATAATTAGGAGTCCAAGTTTCCTCCGAAACAATACTCCTTCAAAGACGATCAGGTGGCCACAATATTCCATTTACTCCACAAAGGGAATAAATTGAAGCTGTCGGATGCTCGACGTCCCAATAAAATAAGACGCACGAATGATCTGAAATACTGCCTCTTCCGCAGGATGATTCACCATCCTACCGACAAGTGACTTTGTCCTCAAGGACAGAATTCAAGTTTTGATCGATGTCAGAGTCCTGACACTAAAGTCAGAATAAAAGAAAGTCACTGCAAATATGGTGACCCTCGAGTTCGGCAAAACCCCAAATGTCACAGTTCCTGACGGGACTTATCCAGTCCCTGCACCGCGACTGGAAGTAACTCATTCTGTAGCTAAAACTCAAGATAATAAGGGTCTTGTTCCCTTAACACTGGAGACAGGAAAAATCATATGGATACACCCAGACCTTGTCCAAGACAAACAATGGGGTTCAAAAAAGTCCAAGTCGAAGGATAAATCTTGCAATGTCATCTCCATCTCGCCAGACAATGACAATCTTACATCAGCTTCTTTCAGCGATTCTGAAGGGAAAAAGCATGCTTGCGCGACGCAGGCTGATGTACCTCAGCCGACGGGTACTCGATCCGGAAAATCATACTTAAAACAGTATGAGAAAGCTACTGACGAGACACACAGCAAATGATATCAGTACAAGTACCAGCATCCGCTTCAGTTTCAACTAAGGGAAAGGAGAAGCCTAAGGAGGTCCGGTTCGACCATGTCCTGAAAAAGCCTTCAGGCCCAAGGCTTGATATGCCCTTTCATTTTGAAAAATTGGCCCAGCTGGCTAATATCACGAGCTCTTTCGTCTCTCAAAAGAGACAAGAGGAGCACTCAGAGATGCACTGGCCAATTCAGAGTCATTCCTAACGTACATGCCAGAATCCCTAAAGATGACGCTCAGTCTTCTTACCCTGAATGCCATCATGTACAATCAAAAGTACCTGCTATTACCTTCACAGCGGAAGATATGCTTCTCAAGGATAACAAGCATGATCGACCTCTGTACTATACCGGATACATCGGTTCAACATGCATTGAAAGGGTACAGGTTGATCCGGGGTCTGCACTCAGCATCATCCCCAAAAGGCTCTTGTACTCCCTCGGTATATCACTATACCGGTTGTCCGCAACCACTACTACAATATACGATTTTAATGCCGAGAGTAGTCATCCACTTGGGAATATTCGACTCCGTTGCCGAATTGGGAGCCTAAAGTCTGAAGTGACGTGCTATGTCATTGACACTGACACGTCATACAACTTGCTACTAGGACGACCGTGGATCCACGCCAACTGGATCGTTCCCTCTACTCTGCACCAGTGCTTCAAATATGTTGAAGATGATGCGACAGTTCGAACTGTCTTTGCTGAGAAGCAACCATTCAAGGTGGTGAAAAATTACTTTACTGACGCTCTCCTGTATCAAGAGGCTGGTGAAACATCAAAAGAATCGTTGCCGGACGATGATGATAGTGTCAATGAGGCTGACTCAGAATCTGATGCAGACATGCAAGCCATTCTGATTGGTGAACCAATTATAGCGTGTCTTAATAATCCCCAATGTAACA
>JAVJIF010017284.1:0-139108 GCA_038442645.1 Agave tequilana
GCTTTTCCCAAAATCCCTTTTCTTTGGTTTTTCAAACCCTAATCAAAACACAAAAGATTGTTCACTTTGAATCCAAAACTTATTTTTCTTGCAAAAAAAACACCAGAGAGAGAGAAAATTTTAGCCCCAAAATTCTTAGAGAAAAACTCTCTCAAATGGAGTATTTATAGGCATTTAGAAAACTAGCCGTTTACAGAATTTTTGCCAGAAATAGCCTTCCGGTCGATCGGCCCGGTCGACGTCCAACGGTCAATTTTTGACCGTTGGCCACTAGCGGTCGACCGGCCCGGTCGACCGAATAATCCCGAGAGCAGCTATTCTGCTCCGGTCGACCGTCCCGGTCGACCGCTGACTGTGCCAGAACGTGCACAGGTTTGTGCACGTGGTCGTCGACCGTGACGGTCGACCGGCTACATGCGGTCGACCGATACGGTCGACCGAACTAGCCTGGCAGCAGCAAATGGGTCAGAAAACTGAGGTAAAAAATATTCCAATAAATCCCACAAAATCTCTAAAATTCCACAAAAATAGTTTATTATTTTATATTGAAATACAAACTTGTGTTAAAAATCCTAACACAAATTTCAAACATTTTAGACATTTTTGTGTCATAGAAATTTTGCCAAAATCAAAAACCGTATTTTCTAAAACCTTATTTTGAATAGAAAATAACACATTGTCTAAAACTTATCCATGATACAAAAATATGATATTTAAACACTTTGAAGCATATTGTATATTAATAGAAATTCAATATACAAGAAACATATATATATATCATGTTTTTTGTCATTAAGTCCAAAATATGTTTTGTTGTAAATACCAAAACATAAAACACATGGAATAGATTATCAAACAAAGTTTGTCTAAACATTGAAGCATGCATGTATATAGAACAAATCTAATATACATAAACCATGTAAACTTGTTTTGATAAAAAATCTATTCATGAAAACCAAGATCGGTTAAACCTAAAACCGAAAATCAAAACATGAAAGGTGTGTGTTTTGAACTTGAGCTTATCATACTATTCTAATCTTTACAATTAGGATATAAACTCAAACTAAAAAAACTATGGATACCTAAGTCTTCTTGTAGAGTGCAATCTCCAAGCTAGAGCGCAATCTCCAAGTCGGCTCTATCCAAAAACTCTTGATTCACCGAGCAAGTGCAATGTATGATCTTTGACGCTCGGGCTCTTGAATCAACATGTGAAAGATTTGTGAAGGCTTTCACCAACTAATATCTTGATTAATGGTCTGAAACTTAAACATCACAAGATAATTAGTACACATAACTACATGAGTTAATCATCATCAAAACTAGAGTGGAGGCCTTTGGCCAACAGTTGGGTCTCAAGCACAATGAAGTCAACGGGGTAAATGAAATCCCCCGACCCGGATGAGGACATCTGTGATTTCTCCCTTATGGATCTTCACAGATCAGTCAGCTAGCTGAATGGTGACTCGAGTTGGGCTTAGCTCGCCCAACCCAAGTTGCTGGTATACTGAGAGAGGTAGCAAGTTGATACTTGCTCCCAGGTCAAGAAGCGCTCTACTGATTTCGGTCTGTCCTATGGTGCAGGAAATCGTGGGGCATCCGGGATCCTTGTATTTCACCGGAATGGGACCAGACAGAATTCGCTTATATTAGTGGCCAAGAACACTTTCTTGGGCACATTGGTCTTTCTCTTCTTTGTACACATATCCTTAAGAAATTTGGCATAAGCCGGGACTTGTTGGATAGCGTCAAGAAGTGGCACATTCAATTTGACCTGGTTGAACATCTCTAGCATTTTCTCCTTGTGTATATTTTTATTGTTGTTCCTAAGCCTATTTGGAAAGGTGCTACAGGCTTATGAACTGGTTCAGCAGCTTTGTCCTCGTCAGATGTTTATGGAGTGGATTGGGAGGAACTAGCAGAGGTGGAGGCAGGAGTGGGATCGGGATGGATGATCGGCAAAAGCAAGTACTAAAATAAGAGAAGGAAGTGTGGGTCGAATTACTGCTTTTTGCGATTCTTCTGTTAGTAGCGAAGTGGCTATACAGGTCGTATCCACAAGAACGGGAGGCGATAGAAGCTTTACCGGTTGATTCACGTTTATGTTAAAAGTTCTTCAAAGTTTTAAAGAATGAAAAGAAAAGAAAATAAAGAATAAAAAGAGAAGTACAGTGAAACACAAAGAAGTGGGAAACATAGAAAAGAATATGTTTATGATTTTTGGATATTTTTCTAAAACAAGTGAAAGAGAAAGAAAACTCACGGCTACTAACTACTAATGACTCCACCAACATGCTAACCTCTTAGTGATAGTTGTCTCACAAGTATCATTGGCCATCACTAGTCCTTGGTTCAAAAGCAATTCAAAGCATGACCCATATGTAACTCTTCACACCCCACTCAACAAACAAGTGCTAGCTACACTTAAATCATCAAAACTCAATAAGAGCAAGCATGAAATAAAGTAATGTTAGCTTGTTAGAGAGTTAAGAAGTTAGAGTTAGATCCATCATCATGAGCCATCAATGGCTCTTGCAAGAGCAAGGCCAAAATGAGGCTATTAGATTCATGTGGATTACCATAAAAGAAGTTAGCAAGTTGGTGGTTAATAGTTAGTTGCCATGAGAGAAAAGATTAGCTACACATGTAAAAGAGATTAGAGAGAAGAAAACAAGATAAGGTAAGAGAGCACCTTTCATTGATTGTCACCTTCAATTACAAGCACTCTTACTTCCCAACATGTACCACTCTCTCTCCCTAATACAAGATCTACAAAATGGAAATTACAATGGAGGAAGAGGAAGAAAACTAACCTAACCTAAACTAAACTATAATATGAAACTAAAACTATCCTAACTCCTCCTTCTTGCATATCCTCTCGACTCTGAAACCCCATGGGGTATTTATAGTATCAGGGGAACAGGGGGCCAGGAGACAAGAATGACCCAAAACGGCGCGCGCGGCGTGGCCATATGGCCGCGGAAACGCGGCAAAAGCCGCATTTCCGTGGCTGTCCTTGGTCGGCGTGTGCGGCGCCGCCTGGGGGGGCCAGGAGGCAAGATGTTGACCCCAAATGGCGCGCGCGGCGCCGCCGTATGGCCGCGGAAACGCGGCAAAAGCCGCGTTTTCGCGGCTTTCCTTGGGCGGCGCGCGCGCGCCGCCTGCTGCGTGATGCGCGGTGTGTCCCCCTGTCGGCTATGGCTCCCGGTTTCTGGTTTGGGCGCCCCTGGTTTTGATAGAATCTGCTCTTTAGGTCAATAGCTATTTTAATAGCCCTTTAATCACCAATTAAATGGTGATTTATGTCATCTTCTTCATTTGCACACCATTGACCTAAGATCAAGCAAGAAGATATTATTAGCAGAATTTATTATCAAATAAATGTGAGAATGTGATGAAAATTATGCAAAATTAGAGACTAATCACACGCCCACACTTATCTTTGCTCCTCCCGAGCAAAACAAAAAACTAAGAAAATTATTACACCAGTTTCGCAGGTGACGCGATTGCACTGAGCATGTGCAACAAGCCGTTAAACCTCTAAGTTCCCCTTAGAGGAGGAATTTTGTCTCCTGAGGGTTTTCAACGGATTACACCCATAAAATCCATAAAGAAAGAAATCAAATGTTAGTATTTTGAAAATGCATTTTTGAAATATAGAGAAGTGTTGAAGTATTTTGCGAAAATATAAGTGATCCAAGGTCATAGATTAACCAGAAATTAATCTTCCTTAAACTAAGTCGAAATGCAAAATCTTGTTATAAATTAAATGTAAGAATTTAATTGAATTGACTCTTTGATACTTTAGAAAATATGCACTTTGTGAACTGTGAAGATTTTTGGGATATCGACTCTAACTTTCATGCCATTTATTTTATTTATATATATATATATATTTTCTTCCCTTAGTTTTCTTAGGCTTTCTTATTTACCGGGTATTGAGACTTTAGCCGGTGACTCCCAACCAAATGGTCTTAGGGCACCAGATGAGAAAACATTCCTCGGACTTAAGGACTCGAGTAAACAAGGCCACAAAACTAAAGGGGATTATTTTATTTTTTGTCCACCATTTTAGGTATGAATAATCATGCTTCCTGATGCATAATTACCCAACTTTAATAAGTGGTTTTTATTATCATAATAATTTTTTTTTCTTTTTAATATATTTTTATGGCATTTCTAGTCTTTGTTTCAATCCCAAAAATTGTGTAAGTGTGAAGTGCATAAATCTAAGGCAAAAATTCAAGATCAAATTATCTTTTCTATTTTACTTTCTTTACCTATAATTTAGACAAGATCTATTATTTTGACTCGGTTTAAAATTTCAAAATTTTAGGTCTTTCCTAATTCCTAAGATAAAAAATAATTAAAAACTATTTCTCTTGTTTCAAAAAGTTTTGTAAAAAGAAAAGAAAAAGAGTTTCTATTTTTTTTTATTTATTTAAAAAAGAAGTGTAAAAGAAAGAAAATGAAAAACTAACTATGTTAGTAAGCCCTCCCCCACACTTATCTCACGCATTGTCCTCAATGCATCGTGAATGTGTATATACGTGAAACAATAGAGAGAGAAGGAATATTACCTCATGGTGTGGTGGTTCCGGTGGTGGTCTGACTGGGCCAAGCGTTGCTACCAATCAAGATATATCGTGGATCGTCCAGAAATCCACCAATGACCTCTCTAACATGACCCAATAAAAGAATGATTGATTGAATGGTCTTATTGAAAATTTTATCCCCATCAAATTTCCAATTTTCAAAAAATAATTACTGAGTCATTTTTGTCAACATTCTTGTCCAACAATGAAGTGTGATTTCTGAAAATGATGGATTTGGACTTAAAGGGATCAGGAATAAAAACCGATAGCGACTCGGGAAGTTGACTCAGATCAAGTCGAGAGTCAACAATGAGAGTCGAAATTGGTTCAAAAATAGGGTCCAAACCAAAGAATTGATGTCACCACACTTTCCCCAATAATGAAGTGTGATCATTAGAGATTGGTGATTCTATTTCACGGCGTATTGGTACAGGATTTCAATGTTGACTCCGGAATAGAGAAAAAATTTGGTAAAGATACCGGAGTCATTATTGAATCAAAAAGTGAAATGGAGTTCCCAACAGGAAGTTCAGGATCATTCAGGTTCGATTTCAATTTCAGGGAAGGGATAACTTGCCAGAAGGTCCAGGTGACTTTCATAACTTGGAGTTTGGTCAAGTCGGATGTATGTTCTGAAATTGAAGCTGAATTTCTAAAATGACATGATTCATGGGTCCAATCAGTAGAGTTAGGGATATAAGAATCGGTCAAAGGTTGACAAGAAAGGCTTTCCTCGCTCTCATTGATCAATTGCTCAAAAGTGAATCTAACCTACTGATAGGTCGTGTAACAGAATTTGGATTTGAATCATGTCTTCCATACTCTTTGTAATTGGTTCTTGAAAATGTGAGTATGAAAGTTGATTTTGGAAATTATGATAAATTTTGTGAGTCCATCGAATTTTGCAATTGATGCTCGGACTCACGCAAGGGTTCCATACTCAAGTCCAGTACTGATGGTTGTTCATTTTGAATAGGTGAGACTGGAAAGGATGAGTAGGACTCTTAAAAATTTGGTTGAGATGAGGAGTCCAACATGTTTTGCACTCTATCACAAAAGACTTCCAAACGCTTTTCTAGCTCAGATTCGTCTTCAATTGGATGCTCTAGAAAAGAAGTATGTGGAATTTGATGTGGGAAGGATTGTGATTTGAGCAATTTTGCATTTGTTGTAGGGAGTCTTCTATACTCCTTTCCAATGATGATTTTTCTTTGGGTGGTTCAGGAAAAAGAGTATATGAATCAAAATTGGGGAATGAATATTGTGAAAATTGTGGACAAGATGGTTGAAAATTGGACTCGGGGTAGGTGAATCCCCATGAATTCTGTGAAGAGTTGAAATTATTTTGAAAATTATGGTCATATGGTTGGGGATATGGGTCATATTGAGTCGGATAATCCCAACTCGGCATATAGTGTTGGTTCATGTTGTACATTGTCGGGTCAGAGTTATCCGAGTCAAATGAGGTCGTGTGAAATATAGATTCATATTATGATTGAAAGAATTATTGTTGTTAAAATCCATATCACAATTTACAAAAAAGAAGAAAACAAACAAACAAACAAACAAACAAACAAAGAAAAGAAAACAAGCCTATGCTAGGGTTGACTTAGACCTAGACGACTCCTGACTAGTTAGACTGTCCACGGGGGGTATATTGTCGGACGCTGACCACGAGTTAATCGGCCAGGTAGGGGCAAGATCAGTGGGAGGTATCCGTGCCGGAGCAACGGGCCTAATTATGCCAAACCACTGTTCTTCGAGGTTTCGCCTCTCAATCCCCAACCTTAGACACCGATTTGACAAGAGTCAACTTCTAACAACTTCCCCCTTAGGTCAATGTCCTAAATGAGTCCGAGATGTCCCTAGGGGCCAACGTCTAGCAATTTTTATTAAGGCTTGGGTTGTGTGAGTGGGGAGGTGATTTTTGGGCCAAGGGAGGGTAATAACTTCCCCCACCTTATCTTGTTTTGAGTTTTGCCCTTAAGTTAAATTTGTGCAAGTGTGCAATATAGATAAGCATGAACACAAAACAACGAGTAAATCACTGAAGTGTTTGTCCTATACTATATGCAATGCCATATGTATACCTCCTATCACAACAACATAAGAACAAAATACAGTATATTGGAATGAAAATTGACACGTGCCTAGATGCAAATGTCTAAACCGTTTTAAAGCATCCAATTACCGTATTTTAGTTCTTTAAAAATTATTTACAGTGTACAGGTAATATGAACAAAATTAGCAGCAGAATATAAAATATACAAGAATTTACCTGACCACACTTGAGCAAGTGTGGACTTCTGCAATGCTAAAACTTTAACCTGCACACCAAAAAACAAAGAAGAAAAGTTAACAAAAATGTGAAATCAAACCGTTCCCATCCCCGGCACCAGCGCCAAATTTGATCGGCAAAAAGCAAGTACTAAAATAAGAGAAGGAAGTGTGGGTCGAAGTTACTGCTTTTGCGATTCTTCCGTAGTAGCGAAGTGGCTATACGGGTCGTATCCACAAGGACGGGAGGCGATAGAAGCTTTACCGGTTGATTCACGTTTATGTTAAAAGTTCTTCAAAGTTTTAAAGAATGAAAAGAAAAGAAAATAAAGAATAAAAAGAGAAGTACGGTGAAACACAAAGAAGTGGGAAACATAGAAAAGAATATGTTTGTGATTTTTGGATATTTTTCTAAACAAGTGAAAGAAAACTCACGGCTACTAACTACTAATGACTCCACTAACATGCTAACCTCTTAGTGATAGTTGCCTCACAAGTATCATTGGCCATCACTAGTCCTTGGTTCAAAAGCGATTCAAAGCATGACCCATATGTAACTCTTCACAACCCAACTCAACAAACAAGTGCAAGCTACACTTAAATCATCAAAACTCAATAAGAGCAAGCATGAAATAAAGTAATATTAGCTTGTTAGAGAGTTAAGAAGTTAGAGTTAGATCCATCATCATGAGCCATCAATGGCTCTTGCAAGAGCAAGACCAAAATGAGGCTATTAGATTCATGTGGATTACCATAAAAGAAGTTAGCAAGTTGGTGGTTAGTAGTTAGTTGCCATGAGAGAAAAGATTAGCTACACATGTAAAAGAGATTAGAGAGAAGAAAACAAAGATAAGGTAAGAGAGCACCTTTCATTGATTGTCACCTTCAATTACAAGCACTCTTCCCAACATGTACCACTCTCTCTCCCTAATACAAGATCTACAAAATGGAAATTACAATGGAGGAAGAGGAAGAAAACTAACCTAACCTAAACTAAACTATAACATGAAACTAAAACTACCCTAACTCACTCCTTCTTGCATATCCTCTCAACTCTAAAACCCCATGGGGTATTTATAGTATCAGGGAACAGGGGGGCCAGGAGACAAGAAATGACCCCAAACGGCGCGCGCGGCGTGGCCATATGGCCGCGGAAACGCGGCAAAAGACGCGTTTCCGCGGCTATCCTTGGTCGGCGTGTGCGGCGCCGCCTGGGGGGCCAGGAGGCAAGATGTGACCCCAAACGGCGCGCTGCGCCGCCGTATGGCGCGCGGAAACGCGGCAAAAGTCGCGTTTTCGGGGCTTTCCTTGGGCGGTGCGCGCGGCGCCGCCTGCTGCGTGATGCGCGGTTGTCCCACTGTCGGCTATGGCTCCCGGTTTCTGGTTTGGCGCCCCTGGTTTTGATAGAATCTGCTCTTTAGGTCAATAGCTATTTTAATAGCCCTTTAATCACCAATTAAATTGTGATTTGGGTTATCTTCTTCATTTGCACACCATTGACCTAAGATCAAGCAAGAAAGATATTATTAGCAGAATTTATTATCAAATAAATGTGAGAATATGATAAAAATTATGCAAAATTAGAGACTAATCAATGGACTGGACTTTTCCGTTCGTAAACCTGGTTGTCTACCTTCTTTCCAGATCGCAGTGTGTGAACAACATTACACTGGTTAATCGATGGATCATGAATTTCATATGCTTGATTAGAGGTTTTTGGGTTAACTAATGGCTGACTAGGCAAAGTACACTTAGGTCTTTCACTTAGGGAGCTAGCTAACTGACTCATCTGCATTTCCAATCTTGATATGGTCTGTGAATGACTGTTCAGAGTTTGTCCCTGATTTTGCATAAAAGTTGTTTGGAACTTTATGAAAGCCTCTATGCTCTCCTCCATTTACTGATTTTCTTTTCCATTGGTGAGCCTTGGGAAGGAAGCTGGGGCTTGACTGGAAAAGTTGGTGGAGGAGTAGGATGGTGAAAGTTGTTGGAAAAATTAGGCCTGGGAAGATTGTTTTGGGCCCAGGAGAAATTGGGGTGATTTCTCCAGCCGGGATTGTAGGTCTGTGAGTTGGGGTTGTGAGGCGGCCGTGAGTAAGCCGCGTTCATGTGTTCCGTGGCACTTGCTGGGCATGAAAAATGGGGCACTCTTCAAAGACATGGTTGGTGCCTGACAATACGAATAACCCGGATTGTGAATTGGTGGTGGGTTGATCTGGTTGACACTGGCAGGCTCTTTTGTTTCCAGAACCTCTATCCTTCTCATTAGGGTAGCAATCTTAGCCTCGGCAGTTATGGATGATTCTAGAGATAGGAGCCCTCCTCTTGAAGCTATAGATTGTGAATTCCTAGGTTTTTCTGAGGCTGGCTCCATTGCAGGGTTTTCTCCGCTAAATCCTCAAATAAATCCCAACCCTGATTCTCATCCTTCTGCAAGAACCCTCCCTGACACATCGTTTCTAACAGGGTCTTAGTCTGATTATCTAGACCATCGTAGAGAATCTGGCATTGACGCCATTTCTTCATGCCATGATGAGGGCACTGAGCGAGGAGATCTTTGAATCGCTCAAAGTATCTCCAAAATGGTTCGCTCGGGTCTTGCTTAAACTGCATGATGTTCTTCCTAATGAGGGCAGTTTTGTGAATTGGGTAGAATTTCTTCAAGAAGGCCTTGACGAAATCATCCCAGGTCGTGACTGAATCTGCTGCCAAGCTGTACAACCATTTCTTAGTTAGGTCCTTTAGGGAAAAAGGGATGAAACGTAACCTAACGGCATCATCTCCTAGCTGGGGTATACGCATCATGAGGCATACTTCTTCAAATTCCTTAACAAAGAAGTATGCGTCCTCTGATTCTAAACTATGAAATTTGGGAAGAGTGTTAATGAATTGGGGCCTTAACTCGAAGTTACTTCCATTTGCTTCAGAAAGTTTTATGCAAGATGGAAGTGAAGTTCTGATTGGGTAAAATCTATCCTGAAGTGGCGCCATCACCGGTTCTGGATGTAAGGGTAGAGAAGTGTTTTCTTGTTAATCTGAAAGTTGACGGATCTCTCACCAACTCTTGCATGCAGCATACCGCAAACAACATGAAGACAACAAACAATCGAAAAAGAACTAAAAACAAACAAAAGAAGAAAAACAACCACAAGCCTTAGTCTAAGGTACCTGGACCTAGACGACTCCTAACTGGTCGATTCTCCGGGAAGATTGTTGCAGGAACTTGACTACAAGCTGATCGGCCAGGAAAGGGCAAAGCTCGGGGGCAGGTATCCGGGCAGAGCCACGGGCCTAATTACGCCAAACCACAGAGCTTTCGAGGCTTTACCTCTCAATCCACTTTCCTTAGATACCGATTTTGCAGGAGTATAGTTCTTACAATTTCCAACCTCGGTTAATCTCTTAGTGAGTCCGAGATGTCCCTAGGGCCAACGTCTATTGATTTTTAGTTAAGGCTTGGGAAAATGTGAGTGCACTTGGAGATGATTTTGGGCTAAGGAAGGGTGATGAAATCCCACCTTATCTTGTTTATTTGGGTTTTGCCCTTAAAGTCAATTGTGCAAGTGTACAGTTTATTCACAACAAGGTAACACTCAAAGTGGTAAATCACTTCAAAATGTTGGTCCTATTCTATATGAATGCACACGTACCTTGTCTCCAGCACTCTTCAACAGAAATTGAAATGAATTAAAATAGACACGTGCCCTAAATGCAAAAGTCTAATCCAATTTCAATTAAGCAACAAGTGGATTTCTGTTGAATTTATTACACATGCATATAGGTGAAGCATCCAAGAAAACTAAAAATTTAGAAAGCAAATTTTTTTTTTTTAGCGGCTTTCGGCAACCCTGCAAACGAGTTTGTTAGTACTTCAATCGGAAAAACTCTCTTTTACACGAATTTTTCCGAGGGCAAATGAGTCCTCGCGCAATTTCCTTGGCCACCTCTTTTGCTTCCCGCGATAGTGAGCTCCTTGGTACTTCTCCTACACACAAAAACAAAGAACAATCTTTAGTAGTGAACAATAAAGTCGTTCCCTCCCCGGCAACGGCGCCAAATTTGATCGGCAAAAGCAAGCACAAGAAAAGTAGAAAGGGTGGGTCGAAGTTACTGCTTTGCGATTCTTCCGTTGTAGCGAAGTGGCTATACGGGTCGTATCCACAAGGAGGGAGAGCGATGGAAGCTTGATGCGGCTTTTATGTTCAAGAAAAGAGAATGTTCTTTGTTTCCAAATAAAGAATTGAAAAGTTAAAACAAGTTGTTTCAAGAATTTTTGAAAATGTTTTGGTGGTTTGTAAAAGTGGGTTTTTTCTTAGTTGAAAAATGCATGGCTAACTTTCTACTAAGTGCTCCCACTAATTTCTAACTTTTGGAAGATAGCCTCACGATGGATCATAGGCGAACACAACCCTTTTGCATTGGAACTATTCACGTGAAAATCGAGTGAAAGTTCATCCTAAAACTTAGCCTTACACGGCAAAAACTCGGACATTCCCTTATCAAGATCCGATAGCAGGCGAGAATAAGGGAGTGCACTATTGGTATTGGCAAAGTTAAAAGGAAAAGTTTCTAACTTACAACAACAAGCAAAGTACAAAACTCATAGATCATCAAAAAGCCATTTAAGTATGAAATATGCGAAGGTAAATACTTGTAGGTAAGTTAGAGTTAGAACCCTCGTCTTAAGATGCCATAGCTCTCATTTGCACAAGGCTTGTTTGGCATTATTGACTCATGCGGGTTATCAATCAAGTGTTAGAATTAGTGGGTTAGTAGTTAGTTAGCCATGCTAATGGAAAAGTTAGTTAGCCATAAAAGTAAAAGAAACAACAAAGGAAAAGAAGTGGAGAGAAGGAGTTACACTACAAGAAAACAAAGAAAAGAAAAGTTAAAGAAATGAAGTTACACTACAACAAAGTAAAAGAAAAGGAGTGAAGAAGAAGGAAGTTACACTACAACAAGGAAGTAAAGCAATTGGCAAAGACAAGTAAATGGAAAGAAGGAAGAGAAGTAGTACTTGTATTAGCTTGTCACCCATCCAATACAACACTTACACACTCTCTCTCTCTTTCACTCTAATGGCTAAAACAACAACTAGAAGAAGAACGACAACAACAACTACAAACCTAAACAAGATTACAAAAATTTGCTCTAACTCTGGATCTACTATAACTGAAGACCTCTGGGGGGTTTTATAGGCACCAGGGCAAAGGGGCCACGTGAACAGCACTGGCCCAAAACGTGAGCGCGCGCGTGCCAAGATGTTCGCGAAAACGCGGCTCTGGCTGCGTTTCTGCGGCCAAGAGATGGCTGCGCGCGCCAGTGTTTGGGCAGTGTGCAGCCCAGTCTGCCTCCTGTCAATTAAACCTCCTGGATTTGCGATTTGACTCCCTGGGCTGACAAAATCTTCACTCTAAAGTCAATGGCTAATTGGTAGGCTTTTAATCACCAATTAAATGGTGATTTAGGTCTTCTTCTTCATTTGCACACCATGGACCTAGATTGAAGCAACCAAAGCTTTATTAGCAAAATTTAACATTAAATAAATATGAGAATGTGATGATAATTATGCAAAATTAGAGACTAATCAGGGATCGATTCAAATTCAAAGATTCTAGAGGCAATCTTATCTGAAAACTGGATATATCAGATAAGATAATATCATCTAAATTCAAGAGAAAAATGGATTGGTTAAATGCCCTATCAGTTTTGCTGAAGATAAATGGATATCTTAGGAGGCAAACTGAAAATCCAAGAGGATAAATGGATAGAGAAAAGATCAACGGATGAGATGAAGCAATTTAGATTATGATTCAGGCTGGATACAGTTTAGCATTTTAATCATAACTTTTGCTACCGAAACTCAAATCTGATGATTCAAACTGCAACAGAAAGACGACTTAAAGGGCTACAATTCTTCTGTTGATCATTTGATAAGTGATATTCAGTAATCAATACGCCAACAAGCTGCAGATCAGAATTAAATTTCTGGATACATCAAATCAAATTTGAAGATAAGGGGAGAATTCATATTCAGAAATATCTAACTCTTCTTATCTTCATACGCGTTCTATCCCTCTGGTTTTCTCCTATAAATATCTTTCATATCTCAAAGATAGAAAGGGTACTACTCCAGAGAGAGATTTAGTTTACGTTTTCTTTTCTTCTTTATGTAATTTTTATTTTCTTTATTTTATTTTATTTTTAGGCTATAGAGAGTTACATGATCAAAAGAGAGGAAGATTTTCATAGAGTGACACTATTATAATCTTTTCTTCAAGAAACTTATATTATAGGTGACAATTAATGAAGGTTTCCCACTTTTCTTCATTGTGCTCGATCTCGCCGAAGCCTTACTTTTCTTTATTCTTTTCTATTACTTCGCTTTACTTCATGTTGAGGTAAGTCTTTGGTATGATTCAAATAGTAGATGTAAATATTCTTTTTTTATTTCTGATTTTTGCATCAACATTTTTCTTTATCGCTTTTTGTTTCTTTTCTTTTATAATTAAAACAACAACACCAACCATCTATTCTTCTACCATCTCCTTCCTAACTTAACTTAACATTTTTATTTTTTTTATAAACTGAGAAAATAAGTATTAACTAGTTTTGGTAAATTAAAAGAAGAAACTTACATAACGCTTCCATCGTTGTCCCTCCCTGTGAATCACGACCCGTTAGCCCTAGGCTACACAGAGAATTGAGGGCCTAGCACTGTTCTAAATTTCTGTATTTTTTGTGCAGGTTTGGCTCGATCATAATTTTGGCGTCGTTGCCGCGGAGGGACGGTAAGTTTTCTTTCTTTTTAATTTACTTAAACGAATTAATCCCTTTTTCTTTTTTGTTTTGGTGTACAGGGCAAATTATAGAAAATTAGGAGCTGCAGTGGACATATTGTTACTCTGTACCTCTGTTCAAGAAGGCAGAGCATCAGAGCCCACAGCTGTGATGAACTACTAATTGTAGTCTTTTGCAGGTTACTTTTCAGAAATTAACTCTCTGCAGTTATTAGTTTATTTGTTTAACTCACTCTGTACATATTTCTAATCAATAGTAACTTGTTGCTTTCTAAATGCTAAAAAACGTTTAGACTCTTGCATCTTAGGGCATCTATTTATTTCGTTTCTTTACATTACTGTTAAAGAGTGCTAAAGTAAAGGTATGTGTACATTGCATATAGTTTAGGAAACATATTTTGAGTGATTCATATTGCCTGAAAGTTACCTTTTGCTTTATACTTGTACACTGCACTAAAAGACTAAGAGCATATCCTTAAACAAGATAAAGTGAGGAAGTCATTACCCTTCCTTAGCCCAAAAATCATCTCCTCACTCACTAACCCAGTCTAACATAAAATTGAGTAGACGTTGTCTCTAGGGACATCTCAGACTCAAATAGGTATTGACCTAAGGGGGAAGTTGTTAGAAGTTAACTCTTGTCAAATTAGTGTCTAAGGTTGGGGATTGAGGGGCAAAACCCCGAAGGCTGGTGGTTTGGCATAATTAGGCACTTGTTTGGCACGGATACCTCCCACCAATCTTGCCCCTATTTGGCCGATTAACTTGTGGTCAGGTTCTGCAATATACCACCTCCTGTAGATAATTAACAGTTAGGAGTTGTCTAGGTCTAAGCTCTACCCTAATGTAGGCTAGAATTTTCTTTATTTTCTTATTTGTTTATTTATTTGTTTTTATTTGTTCTGGTGAAAATGGATTATAATTACAATTATTCTGATTATAATTCAAATCCATATTTCACCCCAACCTCTTTCAATTCGGATATTACAAACCTGGCATTTATAACTCTAACCAACCAAGTATGTCAGATTGATTTTATACAAATCATTATATGCCCCAATCCCAGTACTATGAAAAAGAATGGGACAATCATCACCACTCTTCACTGAGTTAGTGAGGATACAACTCCCCTGAGTCTTACTATCAACAACCTTACCAACAAACAGCTTCTATAATCCATACCAAGACCAACCTATAGAAGAGAAATCTTCTTTAGAAAAGATATTTGAAGCCTTCCTTGAGTCCACATGACAAGTACAAATTATAGCGGACTCAATTCTCCCAAATAATTCTCAAATCCAAGATCCTTACTCTAATTTTTAAGGCTAACCACAACAAGAAGAACTTGTTGACTTAGAAAAGAATATGGAATTCATGATTCAGTCTCAAATGATTGTATGCAATCCCAAATATATTGTCTCATATCTCTTAATAGGTTAGAAGCAAAAGTGAGTCATTTGGTCAACATAATTAATAATAGGAATGAGAAAACTCTGCCTAACACATTTTCGACCATTCCTTATTCTCCTATCCATATTGATGAAGAATCATGGTATCTTGGAGATCTTAACCATGATTCAATTTCACCACATAATTTTGAACCTGACCAATATCAACCCATTGATAAATTGGTAAGCTTTCATTTTAATGAGATTGAACTTGAAGATGAATGTGACCTAATTCCCAATATTGTGATTCAGTTCCACTTTTTGAATCTATGTTAACTCCGGTATCTTACTCGATTCCGAAGCCAACACTGATTCCTATCCCTATAGAGCTTGAATATGAACTACTTATTTTGGATAGTCACATTCTATTGTTGGGAAATGAATGTGAACTTCAATTCTATGATTTGGATCAAACTCATGAACCAACTCCGACTCTCGAACCTAAACTTGATTTCAGTTTTATTATCGAGTCAGTATCAGTTCCTATTCCTTTCAATGTTGAGCCCAATCATCCATTCAACAAAACCACATTTCACTGTTGGACCAAAGTTTAGATCAATATGACTCCTTGATGATATCCCAAGATTGGTCATATAACTGAAAAAATTTCATGCTAGGATCTTGCATGATCCTATTCATATTGGGAATTATAATAGGAAAGAGGTGATGAAAGGTGGGTCCTATAAAAATCTACAGTATCTAGATTGGGTAGAAATGCTTGGCCCAATGAGACCACCACCAGAACTACCACCTTGAGGTGACAATTTTCCTTCCCTTTCTCCTTTTTCATGTATTATTGTATTTCATTCATACATTAAGGACAATGCATGAGTTAGGTGTGGGAGAGGGTATACTAACATGCTAACTTCACTAATTTAAAATAAATTTCTTTCTTTAAAAACTTTTTGAAAAGGAAAATAATACTTTGACTTATTTTTGTAAAAAATTAAGTTAATTTTAAGGATTAAGAGGATCATAATTAGGATTTCTTATACTTGGTCAGAATAAAATTATTTGTTGATTGTGAGGTTAGGAAGAAAATTTTAAAAAGTAATTTAGTTTTAATTTTTACCTTAATGAGATATGCACACTGATTGAGTTTGGACCTGCACACAAAATGCAGAATTTTAGAATTTTAAAATAGAGATGTGCAAGTACTCAATACTACCGCAATAGTAAGTGGCTATGTGGGTCGTGATCCACAAGGAGGGACTAGCGATAGAAGCTTTTTTAGTAAGTTCTCTTTTAGGCTACAAAGTGTGGTTAAAGTTCTTTAAAAGAAAAAGGAAAATTGAGTTAAAGTTGAGCTAGAAAGAAAGTGGTAGAATGAGAAGGTGGAGAAAAACAGAAAATAGACATATATAAAGAAATCGAAATGAGTGATGAAAAAGTTGGGTGTTGTTGGTGTTGGTGATCTAAACTAAAGAAAAAGAAAAGAAAGAAAAGATTAAAGAAATACTTACCTCCTCTGGTTGATGACTTACCTGGAACCCTTGCATGTTCTACCTTACTTCAGAGGTGTTCAACGCATAAAAACATAAGATCGAGCTCAGTCCCCATTCGCATTACATCATCAAGACGAACAAGAATGAAATGATACGGAATCTTGAGGAGGAGAACATCATCATGTAATATCGTTGTCACTCACACAAATATGACTATACTGATGCTTCTAGATTCACTTGAATGCTCATCATAACCAAAAGAGGAAAAGTAGAAAGAAGAAGAAGAAAACAAAAATAAAGACAAATATAAAAAAATTACCGTTTATTGCTTGCAGAAACGATGGAAGAAAGGAGGAGGTACATCGATGTCACTCTCAACATAAGCCTCTCTCTTACTTACATGAATCTCAGTCTAAACTATACTTATAAAGAAATAAAAATTACATGAAAAAAAATAAAAACCTACACTAAAAGATGGAAAAGTAGATTAAATCCTATCTCTGCATGGTCGTTCACTTTGCCTTTGAGATTGCAGGTATTTATAGAAGAAATACAGAGGTTAGAGAGTATGAAGATAGGGAAAGCTGGCTATTTCTGAATTTGAATCCTCCCCTTATATCCAAACTTGATTTGATGTGGATATTCAGTTTTGATCTGCAGTTTATTGGCGTATTGACTGCTGAATACACTTATCAAATGATAGAATTAAAAATAGTGATCAACATAAAAATTGTAGCCCTGTAAGTCTGCTTTCTGGATCATCTTGAATCATCAGATTTGAGATTCGGTAGGGAAAGTTATGATTCAAATACTAAAATATACCCAGTCAGAATCTGAGTCAAACTTGCTTTATCTCATCCGTTGATCTTCTCTCTATCCTTTTATCTCTCTGTATTTAATATTATCCTCGGTTGATCTTTAGCTAACCAAAATGGATTTATAGAAATCTGAATTTTATCGGTTTCCATTTGGTATTATCTTTCTGATTTGCTCTGATCTTCAGCTGAACATGTTGGCCCAAAAGGTTACACTCTCTATTTATTTATGTTTTGATGATAACAAAACATATAGAAGCTATATGATACTAATAAATTGTTTAGAATGAGTTTCAGGTTTGGACTAGTTGTGATGGCCATTTCTAAGCTATTGCTAGGATTATGATGCTAAAAAGGCAAATGGCGCAAGAGGACGTTTTGATAAAAGAGAAGGCTCTAGCTTGGTGTAACACGGCTCAGAGACTTCATTTCTCAGTTTTTATAATTTTTTAGTGTGTTAAAGAATAATGTATTGTGTTAAAGCTCAATATTTCCCACACACAAGTTTTTGCACATGATTTCTCTAAAAGATATTTCTCCTATATACAAAATTATTTTTTAAACATATTTTAATACTTACAAACTCTAGTTTATATATTATACCAAGTCTTGATCAAAACTACTTTGAAAATTTTTAAGATCTTCAAAACCATTTTCAAACAATCCGTTTTTGGCCTGTTGGGTCGACCGGAAAGTCGACCGGCTCTGTTTCAGGTCAGAACGGTCGACTGGGTGGTCGACCGCGCTTCTGACTGTTTGGGTGCGTGCATGTGTGCACGTCTCCCGGTCGACCGGGCGGTCGACCGGACCCCATGTCGGTCGACCGACCTTCGGCCGACTGAAAGCACCCATGTTTCTGTTTGTTATGGTCGACCAGGCGGTCGATCGTGGGCTGGCAACGGTTATAATTTTTGAAAACTGGTCGACCGGCCTGTCGACCGTGAGCTTGATTTCAGCCTAAACGGCTAGTTTTTTAAACACGTTTTAAAACGTGTCTCTCTAAACAATTTTGGGGGCTAGATTTAGATCTAATCTTTTCTAATTATTCATTATAACAGTTTACTCTTTAATCCCTACCTTTATCCTATAAATAGGGATGATTAGGGTTGAGGTGATTACAACAATCATTTGCAAAAGAAATCAAGTTTAAAGGCTTTCAAAAGAAGTTTTTGCTCTCAGTTTTTTGTGCTCAAAATTGTCTCTTTTTACTAAAGTTTTTTGGTTCAAATTCTCTTCATTTCATTTTCTTTTTCACTTACAATACTTGAGCTTCAATCCTACACATTATTCTCTAGGGTTTTTGTAAGGAAAAAGTTTTTCAAAAGAGGGTTTGTGGTCTTATGATCACCAAGATATTCTTGTATTTGTGGCTCCACTACCTCTGGACTAGAGGAGTGTGATTGAAGAGTTGGTACTCCCTTGTGATTGTAATTCTTTATGAAAGTTATAGTGGTTCTAAATCCTTCTGGATGAAGGCAGGGATGTAGAGCTGGGTGCTTGAACCTCGAAACAAATCTCAGTGTTTGTGATTGGTTTATTTGCTTTATTTACTTGCTTTATATTCAATTCTATATTGTCGATCAATACTCATATAACAAGATTGCATTACGCACATCAAACTCTTATCTAGAGGAATCACGAGGAAGGAGTTCAGAGCCCTTCACGGGGTATTCGGCTTCTAATCTTGTTTCGGGTGATCGTTGCATCATAACATTTTTAATTTGTGCATTGATTAGCATTATCACCTATTAACCCCCCCCCCCTCTAGGTGATTTCAATTAGTATCAGAGTTAGGACTCTAGTTTTTGGCTTCACATCCTTAGAGAGATCCTAAAATTTGCTAATCACAATTTTCATTCATTCATTCACTAGTAAGATGGCCGACAACATTAAGACCCCTCCCAAATTTGATGGACTCAACTTTCCCATATGAAAAGTTAGGATGACTATTTTCTACAATCTCTAGGTAGTCTAGTTGCTAAGTCTTTGACCAAGCCTTATAGTAGACCCGAAAGTGAGGAGGACACTTGGTCTGAACTTACCTTCAAGGAATATGAAGCTAATTCAAAGGCTCAGAATGCCCTACTCTTAGCTTTGAATGAGGATGACTTAACAGGAGTTATCCATTGCAAATCCGCCTTTGAGATTTGACAACACTTATTGGTCACTCATGAGGGAACATCACAAGTCAAGAGAGCTAAAATAGATCTCTTGCGTTCCCAATATGAAAGTTTTAAAATGCTAGAAGATGAATCTATTGATAATATGATTACCATGTTTACTAAGATTACTAATGCTATTTCTTCTCTAGGTGATGAAATAAGCAACGACCAAAAGGTGCGCAAGGTGATTCGTGCTCTTCCTTCGTCATGGGAAATCAAAGCTACCACCTTGAAGAAGTTGAATGACAAGGACGAGATGGAGCTCATAAGTCTTATTGGAAACCTTAAGACTCATGAGATGGAGAAGAAGGCAAGAGAAGATGCGGTACCTCAAAAGAAAAAGCCAATAGCTTTCAAGTCTTCCTCTTCCAACTACGATGATGAAGAAAATGAAGAAGATGATGAAGAGCTATCTCTCTTTGTAAGAAATATAAAGAGAATATACCGCAAGAATAAGCTCAACTATAGAAGTCGATGGGAAGGGAAGGAGGAGAAAAGGATTATATGCTACAACTGTCAGAAACCCAGACACATCATGGCCGATTGTCCTGATTTCAAGAAAAAGATGACCTCCTCCTTGAAGCAAAACAGGCCGGTGAAAAGAAGGTATACAAAGCCACTTGGGATTTGGAAAGTGAATCCGAAGATAAAGTCGACACGGCAAATATGTATTTCATGGTAAACACACCCAAGGTAACTACTCAACCTCTTGATGATGAAAGTGAAATAAGTAGAGAAATGTTAGTACATGCTTTTGTTGAACTCTTTGAAAGTTTTGATGATAAAAAGGTAGAGTGTTCAAAATTAAAAAAGGAAATTGAGATGCTTAAAAATCAACTTGCAATTTCTTCAAAAGAAAAAGATGAACTTTCTTCTAATCTTATTTCAACAAAAAGAGAGTTTGATGCATATAAAGTTGCTTGTAAAGCTAAATTTCCAAAAATTGATGAAAATGAATTATCCTTGTTAAAAACTAAAATCAATGATTTTGGAAATGTTTTAAAAGAATGTGCTTTTAACACTAATAAATTAGAAGAAATGTTTTCAAAGAAGCATATGCACACTCCACATGCTAAAAATGATAAACAACTCATGCCAACACTTCACATGACACTCATCTTAAAACTACTCATGCTCACAATTCACATGTTCATAAGACACATGCTCATTATGCTTTTAAATATGCTAGAATTTATAAATGTACTTATTGTGGCCGGAATGGCCATTTGGCTAAATTTTGCTATGATCATATAAATAGGACAAATAATCTTGTGTGGGTTCGAAACACTAACTCTCTAGGACCCAAGAAAATATGGGTACCAAAATCAAGTCCTAAATTATTTGATGTAGGTACATACCAAGGCTCCAAGACGTAAGGAGCGGTGGTACCTTGATAGTGGTTGTTCGAGGCATATAACGTAGGACATCAACAATTTCACAACCCTATCAAGGTATGATGAAGGTGGCACCGTCACCTTGGGAGATGACTCCAAGGGCACCATCATCGGTATAAGTAACATTAAGATTGGTGCATCTCCTTTAATAGAAAATGTTGTTCTTATTGATGGGCTTAAACATAACTTGCTTAGCATAAGTCAACTATGTGATCGTGATCTCAAAGTTGTGTTTGATGAATCTTCTTGCAAAATTTTTGATTGTAAAACCAATGATTGTATTCTTACCGGATTTCATGAAAATAATGTCTATATTATTAACATGCTTAATTTGGATTGTTCTACTAAATGTTTGAATGCTTTTGATGAGATTTCATGGTTATAGCATAGAAGATTAGGACATGCATCTTTTGATCACCTTGCTAGAATTAATTCTAAGGAATTGGTGAAGGGTATTCCTTATTTGAAGTTTGAAAAAGACTGCATTTGTGGTGCGTGCCAACTTGGGAAACAAACTAAGTCTTCTTTCAAACCAATCAAGGATATCATGTCAACTAGGCCATTAGAATTGATTCACATGGATCTTTTTGGACGAACTAAAACTAAAAGCTTAAATGGAAGTAGATATGTTTTTGTTTTAGCTGATGATTTTTCTCGTTTCACTTGGGTTTCTTTTTGGAGCACAAAGATCAAACTTTTTCGCATTTTAAGATTTTTTGAAAAGGGGTGAAAAAGAAAAAGGATTTTCAATTTTACGGATAAGAAGTGATAGAGGTGGTGAGTTTGTTAACCAACTCTTTATGACTTATTGTGATGAAAAGGAAATTAAGCATGAAATGTCATGTCCTAGAACTCCACAACAAAATGGAGTAGTTGAAAGGAAGAATAGAACTCTTCAAAAATGGCTAGGATTATGATAAGTGAATATGGTCTCCCTCAATACTTATGGGCCGAGGCCATAAATATCGCATGCTACATATCAAACCGTATTTATTTGTGCAAGAATAATTCAAAACCTCTTTTAAAATTTATCATTTAAGAAAACTAAATATTTCAGACTTTAAAGTTTTTGGATGCAAGTGTTTTGTTTTGAATACTAAAGATAATTTGGGTAAATTTGATGCTAAGGCCTATGAAGCAATCTTTGTTGGATAATTCTAGTACTAGTAAAGCTTATAGAATATTCAATAAATCATCTCATACTATTGAAGAATCTATGCATGTTAAATTTGAAGAATCTAATACTTTTGTTGAGAATGTTGTAGAGATTGACTCATTAGGTGAGGACATGGAGAAAATTTCCTTGAAGAACTCACCCATCCAAGATGACAAGCAAGAATCTATTAGTGAAGTTCAAAAGGATGAAGTGGAGCAATCACAACCACTTCCTAAAGATTGGAGATACGCTACAAATAATCCCAAAAATCTCATCATAGGTGATGTATCAAAGGGGGTAACTACTCGCTCCAACTCCATGAATTGTGTGATAATTTTGCATTCATATCTCACTTTGAACCCAAAAACATTCTCGAAGGCAAGGGTGACTCATATTGGTTGCTAGCTATGCAAGAAGAGCTCAATCAATTTGAGCGCAACCAAGTTTGGCAACTTATTCCTAGACCCCACGATAGACCAATAATTGGTACTAAGTGGATTTTTAGGAACAAGTTGGATGAGTCAGGAAATGTTATTAGGAATAAGGCTAGGTTAGTGGCCCAAGGTTACACTTAAGTTGAAGGAATAGACTTTAAGGAGACCTTTGCACCCGTAGCACGGCTTGAAGCCATACGGATCACACTATCTTATGCATCTTTTAAAAATTTTAAACTTTTTCAAATGGATGTAAAAAGCGCATTTTAATGGTTTTATTAATGAGGAAGTTTATGTTGAACAACCTCCCGGTTTTGTAGATCATGTTCATCCAAATTTTGTTTTCAAACTTGATAAAGCATTGTATGGTTTAAAACAAACTCCAAGAGCTTGGTATGAAAGGCTTTCTAATTTTCTTCTTTCAAATGATTTTGTTAAGGCAAAGTAGACACCATATTATTTACTAAACATGTTGATAGTGACATTCTTATAGTTCAAATATATGTTGATGATATAATCTTTGGTTCTACTAATGAGTTACTTTGCAAGGAGTTTGAACAATGCATACAACGTGAATTTGAGATGTCATTAATGGGCGAATTGAATTATTTTCTTGGACTCCAAATCAAGCAAATGTTGTTGGCCCATAGGCCTTCCACTCTAGTTTTGATGATGATTAACTCATGTAGTTATGTGTACTAATAATCTTGTGTTATTTAGCTTCAGATCATTAATCAAGTTATTAGTTGGTGATTAGCTTCAACAAGATGATTTGGAAGCTTTCATATGTTGATTCAAGAGCCCGAGCGTCAAAGATCATATATAGCACTTGCTCGGTGAATCAAAGAGTTTTGGATCGAGTCGGCTTGGAGATTGCGCTCTACAAGAAGACATCGGTACCTAATTTAGTTTTGTGTTTAGATCCAAATTGTAAAGATTAGAATAGTATGATATGCTCAAGTTCACAACACACACGTTTCATGCTTTGAATATTGGTTTTCCGTTTTTTCCGTTTTTGGTTTAACCGATCTTGGTTTCATGAATAGATAGATCAAAACAAGTTTACATGGTTTAATGTATATTAGATTTGTTCTATATACATGCCTGCTTCAACTACCTAGACAAACTTAGTTTGATATACCTATTCATGTGTTTTAGGTCTTGTATTTTAACAAAACATATTTTTTAAATTAATGACAAAAACATGGATATATATTTGTTTCATGTATATAGGATTATATCCATATACATCATGCCTAAATGTTGTTTAATATCATGTTTTTGTATTTGGATAAGTTTTGGACAAAATGTATTTTCTATTCAAAAATCCAAGTTTTAGAAAATACAGTTTTTGGATTTTGGTAAAAATGATAAGAACAAAAATGTTTCAAGATGTTTGAAATTTGTGTTGAAATTTTTAACACAAGTTTATATTTCAATATAAAATGATAAAACCATTTTTGTGTAATTCTAGAGATTTTATGAGAATTTATTGGATAATAAATACCTTGTTTTTTCTGGCCCAGAACTGCAGCTGCCAGGCTAGGTCGGTCGACCGGACGGTCGACCGTACCATGTAGTCGGTCGACAGAAGCTGTCGACCGACGTGCACGGATACGTGCACGCTGGCTGCCCCATAAGCCGGTCGACCGCACGGTCGACCGACTGAGAGCAGTTTGCTCTCTGTTTGCCCCCGGCCGACCGAGCGGTCGACCGGACAGAGAGCGTTGCTCTCTGTATCTGGGACGGTCGACCGCACGGTCGACCGGTTGCTGCCAGCGATCAAAATGTGACCGTTGTCGGTCGACCGACCGGTCGACCGGCAGTTCATTTTTGGCAGGATCTGCTGCCAACGGCTAGTTTTCCAAATGGCCTATAAATACCCCATTGGAAAGAGGTTCTCTAAGATTTTTTGTGCGAATTTTTCCTGACTCTCTAGTGTTTTCACATCAATCAAAAGAAGTTTTTGGGCTTTAAATTGAACAATCTATTTGGTGTTTTTTGCTAGGGTTTGGAAAATCAAGAAAGGGGTTTTTGGAAAAGATTTTGATTCAACTTCTTCATCTTGGTTTCTACTTTTTCCCAAAGATTTTCTTTGAGTTTTTGATTTCCATTTATTTGATTTTCTCCACACTTGAGCTACATCTACTATCTCATTCTATAGGATCTTTGTGTGGGAAAGAAATTGTTTGTGGTTGTTGTTTAGACCACCAAGTTGTAAACCCTTCATTTGCTTGGCTTTGTGCCTTTCACTCATTGTGTTGAGGAGGTTGTGCAAGTGGGTTGTATCCCTCAAGTTGTGAGGTGATCCTTGTGTAAGCTTTGTGCTAATCCCTCAAGTTGTGAGGTGATTGTTTGTTGGCTTGGTGCTTTGCCTCTAGAAGGAGGTTGTGGGTTGTAAAGAGAGGAGTTGGGTACTCCTTGTAATTGTTATTGCCCCAAATCCTCGGTGGAGGTTCCCTTTGTGGGAGTCCTTTGTGGACAAGCTAGTGGAGTTGAAATCCTTCTGGGTGAAGGGGGGATGTAGAGCTGGGTGCTCGAACCTCGAAACATATCATGTTGTTTGCGCTTGATCACTTGACTCTTACTCTATCTCTCTCTCTCTCTCTTTACTTTGTGCCTTGCATCATTTCACATTAATCATTCATACTTATATGCTTGGTTTGGTTGTGTGTGCATCACTCATTTAGTGTAATTGCAATTAGTTTTTAAATTCCACATTTAGTTCATTAGATTAGCATTATCACCTATTCACCCCCCTCTAGGTGATTTCAATTGGTATCAGAGCCTACGCTCTTGATATTTAGGTTTAACCACCTAGGAGTGAGATCTTGGTTACTAATCTTCATTTGCATTTTTCATTTGCACACATTTAGTTTGCACTCATGGATAGCCCTCCTATGTTTGATTTTTCTAGACATGATTTTTGGAAGGCCAAGATGAGTAGTCATTTAAAAGGATTAGGACATCTAGTTTATCAAGCCACTACTCAAGAATCCTACCCTAATACTAGCAAGCATAAAAAAGCAAATGCATTAGCACTTAAGACACTTAGAGCATCTCTTAATGAAGATCTTCTACATGTGTTTGATCATTATAATTCGGCTTTTGCAGTTTGGAGCATTTTGACTTCTCCCGAGCTTCCAAGGATCATTAACAAGTTGAGGAGATCTAGGAGAGACAAGTCCGACGAGCATTGCCTCATGGTCCAAGGGAAAGACTCCCTTGAGGTACAATCGGATTCTCAACTAGATAGCTCTAGTTCATATTGCTATGGGTGTTTGGAAGTTCAAATTTTAAATTTAGAACTTGCCTCAAAGCTTGAAAAATTCTTAGAAAAACATGAACTTTTGAAAAAGAAGAACTTTGATTTAAAGAAGAAATGAAGGATTTGTGCTCAACTTTTGAATCGGTTTTGCAAGAGAAGGAAGAGATTACTAGTGAACGTGACTCACTAAGATCTCAACTAGACCTTGCCCTAAAGGAGATTGATGTTTTGAAAAGCAAAAATGATTGTGATGATATTGTGAAAAACAATGAGGTTTTATCTTCAAATTTGATTTTGTTTTAAAAGATAACCTTGCATTGAAAAATGAAATTGATTTCATTACAAAAGAATTGGATTTTGTTTTAAAGAAAAATGATTCTTTGAAAATTGAATTGTCTTCACATGTTTGCCATGCTAGAGTAGCTTCTTCATCTAGCACACCTATTGCATGCTCCACTTTATCTTCAACTATTGAAAATGATATAAATATTTTGAAGAAAAGTGTTGATTGTTTGGGCTCCACTTTGAGCCAATGTACTTTAAATCATACACGCTTGGAAACCTTGTTTCGCAAGAAACAAGTTCCATCCTTGCATGCACACTCAACACGGCATACACGTGCTCATCATGATTACAAACTTCACACTATGTATGCCCATGTGTACACGTGTACACATTGTGGTCGAAAAGGCCACCTTGCTAGATTTTGCTATGAATGTTTACATGTTGAAAATTTAGCAAATAATCTTGTTTGGGTTAGGAAAGATACTAACCCCTATGGACCCAAAAGAAAATGGGTACCAAGACCACCCCTCATGTATTTGATGTAGGTGTGGGCTCTCGCATCACGTGAGAGTAGCGGTGCCTTGAAGTGGATGTGTTCCGTGCTTAAAGAAAAACAATTTGGATGCATCACTTTCAAGGGGAGTTTGGTGGAGAGGACCACCATTGGTTTGGAGAACTAGAGAGGTGCCTTCATCGGTTTTTGGTATCAATCTCTAACTCCCGTTTATATTTGCATGCTTTTCATGTCATTGATTTATAACATGTCATGTTTTAAAGCTCATTATGATTATGCCATGTGATTTAGACTAGTGATATACATGTTTAGTTATTTGAGACACCCATGGACCTATCTTTGTGTTCTCACTTTATTTTTAAACTAATATGTATGTCCTAGTTCTAATGGATGTGCATGTACAAAATGATCATATGTGTGTTTATGATTTTTGTTTTGTTTTGATTAATATGTTAAATGTCATGTATTAGACCATTGACTTGCATGTATAGCTTATGAGACCACCCATGTTTATATAGACCCATATGTTGTGTCTCACCATTATTTAGCTATTATGTATTTCATAACTCTAATAGCATGTGATCGTTTTTGTGTTTATCATGTTGATTTATGTACCGTTTTATGCTTCATGATTTGATTACTTGTTTAGATGTTAGTTTTCATTAAAATTAGGATATATACTTGTACATATAGTGGGCCACAAATAGATCATTATATATTTGTGATTTAACGCTTATTTGTACCCATTAGATGTGCTAGTATAGTCTAGTTTTGATGACTCATACATTTTAAACTTGTATTCCCATTTTGGACATGTTTTTATGATCATATGTTTTCACTTCATGTATATGTTTGTCTTGCCAAATCTTAAGATATACATGTATACCCCTTGAGTCATTTGCTTTTCATGCAAATCTTTATTATGGACTCAATTGTGTTTAGGGATATGTATGTATACTTTTTGTGTTGTCAAAGCATACATATGCCTTGAAGTATAAATTAGTTTTATTGAAATTTTTAGATTTTCATGTTTCATTTTTTAAGGAATATCTAATTGAGCTTAATTGAATATTTTCATGTTGATATATGTCACATAATACTTGTTCACTCACTTTATTAGGTTTCTCATGATTTTGTTTTCATGAGTATAATATGGGCTTTATGGATTTTGAGTGTTTAGTGATCATGTGAATTACATGTGTTTCATGAAAAACAATTTTGTTTTTGTTCCTTGCTTGAAGGATTTCATACTAGTTAACAAGATTTCTCATTTAACTAGTTCGTATTCTTCTTATGGTAGAGATTTTCAACCGTACTCTATTCTCAAACCTATTTTTGAAAACCCCTACCTTCTACGGGCGGTTGGTTGGGAGACCATGCTCAGGTATACTTTATAATGAAAATCATTTTAAACTTGGACATGCATTGGGAGGATAGGAATATGAGTTATACATTTGATCTTAGTGGTTGTTTCAATTGGTATTATTGGACTCTTTCATTGGTATCAATAATTGATATTTCTTTGTATACTCATATCTTTGTATGTATGTATGCTTACATTTCAAATGGTATCAATTTCAATTTGTATCAAACTTTTCACACATATGTGTTTCATTTGTGCTTATTATATCCCTATATCTTGAGCACAAATTTAATTTATGCTAAAGCTTGAGCTTCAACATTGTTTCAATTGATTCACTTTTCAATTGGTATATTAATTCAAGCTTATGCATGTGTTTAGTTTGTTTTTCATAAAGGGGGAGAAAATTCGATTTTCATTTTTCAATTGGTATTTTGTTTTACTATTGAGTTTGTATTCCACTCCCTTACTTTATGATAGAAAATTTTCTATTGGTATCTTATGCCTTAAAGAATAATAATTTCAATTGGTATCAAGATTTATGTTTAGGAATTCAAAATTTGTTATGTTTAAAATTTCAATTGGTATCATATCAAGATTGTTTACTTAAATTGGTATGTTGTTTATTTACTTATCAATTGGTATCAAGATTTTTGTTTTCAATTGGTATATGTTTTCATATAAAATGTTTTATATGATTTGTTTCAATGCATCGTTTACCTTTATTTCAATTGGTATCATTTGATATAGGCATTTCTTGAATTGTTTTATACTCATTTCAATTGGTATCGTATATGCACCTCATTGACACATTTTTAATTAGTATCATGGTTGATTTAACCCCTTATTGATATTTTTGTTTTAGACAAAAAGGGGGAGAAGATTTTCTTGAATTGTTTTTAGTTTTTACCCCTTTATTGATGATTGACAAAAAGGAGGAGAAATATTTGAGTTCATATATGCATGTAATACTCAAAACATTAATTATGTTTTTAATATGTATATTATGTTTTGCATATATTAAGTTTAATTGGTATCTAGAACATGTTTTAAGTAGTATCTAGATGTTTTAATTGGTATCTAGAGCATGTTTTGTTTTGACAATTTCAATTGGCATCAGAGCGATTTCAATTGATATAAGAAGTTTTATTGTTTTATGCATGACTATGCATGTACATGTTTAATATTCATTGCATATATTTATGTCTTATGTTTATGCATGAGTTAAGGGGGAGCTTCTTTGAAGCTTAACTTTAATCCATGCATATATAACTCCATGAGTTTTGTCATCATCAAAAAGGGGGAGATTGTTGGCCCAAAGGCCTTCCACTCTAGTTTTGATGATGATTAACTCATGTAGTTATGTGTACTAATAATCTTGTGTTATTTAGTTTCAGATCATTAATCAAGTTATTAGTTGGTGATTAGCTTCAACAAGATGATTTAGAAGCTTTCACATGTTGATTCAAGAGCCCGAGCGTCAAAGATCATATATAGCACTTGCTCGGTGGATCAAAGAGTTTTGGATCGAGTCGGCTTGGAGATTGCGCTCTACAAGAAGACATCGGTACCTAGTTTAGTTTTGTGTTTAGATCCAAATTGTAAAGATTAGAATAGTATGATATGCTCAAGTTCACAACACACACGTTTCATGTTTTGAATATTGATTTTTGTTTTTTCCGTTTTGGTTTAACCGATCTTGGTTTCATGAATAGATAGATCAAAACAAGTTTACATGGTTTAATTTATATTAGATTTGTTCTATAAACATGCATGCTTCAACTACCTAGACAAACTTATTTTGATATACCTATTCATGTGTTTTAGGTTTTGTATTTTAACAGAACATATTTTTTGAATTAATGACAAAAACATGGATATATATATGTTTCATGTATATAGGATTATATCCATATACATCATGCCTAAATGTTGTTTAATATCATGTTTTTGTATTTGGATAAGTTTTGGACAAAATGTATTTTCTATTCAAAAATCCAAGTTTTAGAAAATACAGTTTTTGGATTTTGGTAAAAAAGATAAGACACAAAAATGTTTCAAGATGTTTGAAATTTGTGTTGAAATTTTAACACAAGTTTATATTTTAATATAAAATGATAAAACCATTTTTTTGTAATTCTAGAGATTTTATGGGAATTTATTGGATAATAAATACCTTGTTTTTTGCTGGCCCAGAACTGCAGCTGCCAGGCTAGGTCGGTCGACCGGACGGTCGACCGTACCATGTAGCCGGTCGACCGAAGCTGTCGACCGACGTGCACGGATACGTGCACGCTGGCTGCCCCATAAGTCGGTCGACCGCATGGTCGACCGACTGAAAGCAGTTTGCTCTCTGTTTGCCCCCGGCCGACCGAGCGGTCGACCGGACAGAGAGCGTTGCTCTCTGTATCTGGGACGGTCGACCGCACGGTCGATCGATTGCTGCCAGCGGTCAAAATCTGACCGTTGGCCGGTCGACCGACCGGTCAACCGGCAGTTCATTTTTGGCAGGATCTGCTGCCAACGGCTAGTTTTCCAAATGGCCTATAAATACCCCATTGGAAAGAGGTTTTCTCTAAGATTTTTTGTGCGAATTTTTCCTGACTCTCTAGTGTTTTCACAGCAATCAAAAGAAGTTTTTGGGCTTTAAATTGAACAATCTATTTGGTGTTTTTTGCTAGGGTTTGGAAAATCAAGAAAGGGTTTTTTGGAAAAGATTTTGATTCAACTTCTTCATCTTGGTTTCTAGTTTTTCTCAAAGATTTTCTTTGAGTTTTTGATTTCCATTTCTTTGGTTTTCTCCACACTTGAGCTACATCTACTATCTCATTCTATAGGATCTTTGTGTGGGAAAGAAATTGTTTGTGGTTGTTGTTTAGACCACCAAGTTGTAAACCCTTCATTTGCTTGGCTTTGTGCCTTTCCATCATTGTATTGAGAAGGTTGTGCAAGTGGGTTGTATCCCTCAAGTTGTGAGGTGATCCTTGTGTAAGCTTTGTGCTAATCCCTCAAGTTGTGAGGTGATTGTTTGTTGGCTTGGTGCTTTGCCTCTAGAAGGAGGTTGTGGTTGTAAAGAGAGGAGTTGGGTACTCCTTGTAATTGTTATTGCCCCAAATCCTCGGTGGAGGTTCCCATTGTGGGAGTCCTTTGTGGACAAGCTAGTGGAGTTGAAATCCTTCTGGGTGAAGGCGGGGATGTAGAGCTGGGTGCTCGAACCTCGAAACATATCTTGTTGTTTGTACTTGATCACTTGACTCTTACTCTATCTCTCTCTCTCTTTACTTTGTGCCTTGCATCATTTCACATTGATCATTCATACTTATATGCTTGTTTTGGTTGTGTGTGCATCACTTATTTAGTGTAATTGCAATTAGTTTTTAAATTCCACATTTAGTTCATTAGATTAGCATTATCACCTATTCACCCCTCCCTCTAGGTGATTTCAAATGCGTGATGGGATATTTATATGTCAAGCCAAGTATTCCAAGGAACTCATAAAGAAATTTGGGCTTGAAGACTCAAAAATTTGCAACACTCCCATGGCCACTACCACCAAGCTTGATAAGGATGACCAAGGTAAGTGTATTGATATAAAATTGTATAGAAGCATGATTGGTAGTTTGTTGTATTTAACGGCTAGTAGGCCGGATATTTATGTTTAGTGTGTGTCTTTGTGCTAGATTCCAATCGTGTCCCAAAATCTCATTTAATTGCGGTAAAACGCATTATTCGTTATATTAAGGGCACTATTGGAATGGGTCTTTGTTATCCGAAAATCGGAGATTTCTCAATGACGATTTTTTCGGATGCCGACTATGCAGGTTGTAGAGTGGATAGAAAGAGTACTAATGGAACATGTCAATTTCTTGGTAATTGTCTTGTTTCATGGTCTTCTAAGAAACAAAATTCGGTAGCCCTCTCAACCGTCGAGGCGGAGTATGTTGCGGCGGAGGCTTGTTGTGCACAAGTCCTTTGGATGAAACATACTCTCCTTGATTATGATTTTGCATTATGACCATATAAAATATTTTGTGATAATACTAGAACTATTCATATGACTAAGAATGCAAATCAACATAGTAAAACAAGCACATTGAGATTAGATATCACTTTCTTAGAAATCATTTTGAGAAAGGTGATATTGAGATTGATTATGTTTCTTCCGATTTGCAACTTGCCGATATTTTCACTAAACCACTTGATTATAATAGATTTTCTTTTATATGTGGTGAACTTAATGTTTGTGTTGTTGAATAAGAAGTTTTCTTGCAAATTTGTTCCTTTTTGATGTATGACAAAAAGGGGTTGAAATATGTATGTTTTGATTTTTATGTTTTGTGGTATGGTTTTTTGTTTCATGACATGGTTTGTGTATTTTTTTTCTTTTCTTTGTTTCAAAAATTCTCTCATAATAGATTGTTTTATACTTGTTTAATATAGTATTATTTGAGGGGGAGTTTTTACCTCTCTTTTATATCTTGTGTTATAGCCTATATGTTTTGTCATCATCAAAAAGGGGGAGATTGTTGGCCCAAAATGTTACACTCTCTATTTATTTATGTTTTGATGATAACAAAACACATAGAAGATATATGGTACTAATAAGTTATTTAGAATGAGTTTCGGGTTTGGACTAGTTGTGATGGCCATTTCTAAGCTATTGCTAGGATTATGATGCTAAAAAGGCAAATGGCGCAAGAGGACGTTTTGATAGAAGAGAAGGCTCTAGTTTGGTGTAACACGGCTCAGAGACTTTATTTCTCAGTTTTTATATTTTTTTAGTGTGTTAAAGAATAGTGTATAGTGTTGAAACTCAATATTCCCTACATACAAGTTTTTGCACATGATTTCTCTAAAAGATATTTCTCCTATATACAAAATAATATTTTTTAAACATATTTTAATACTTACAAACTCTAGTTTCTATATTATACCAAGTCTTGATCAAAATTACTTTGAAAATGTTTAAGATCTTCAAAACCATTTTCAAACAATCTGTTTTTGGCCTGTTGCGGTCGACCGGACGGTCGATCGGCTCTGTTTCAGGTCAGAACGGTCGACCGGGCGGTCGCCGCGCTTCTGACTGTTTGGCTGCGTGCATGTGTGCACGTCTCCTGGTCGACCGGGCGGTCGACCGGAACCCATGTCGATCGACCGACCTTCGGCCGACTGAAAGCACCCATGTTTCTGTTTGTTACGGTCGACCGGCGCGGTCAACCGTGGGCTGGCAATGGTTATAATTTTTGAAAACCGGTCGACGGCCGGTCGACCGTGAGCATGATTTCAGCCTAAACGGCTAGATTTTTAAACACGTTTTAAAATGTGATTTTTCTCTCTAAATGATTTTGGGGGCTGGATTTGGGTCTAATCTTTCCTAATTATTCATTATAACAGTTTACTCTTTAATCCCTACCTTTATCCTATAAATAGGAATGATTAGGGTTGAGGTGATTACAACAATCATTTGCAAAAGA
Organism: Agave tequilana; assembly: GCA_038442645.1. Taxonomy (NCBI): domain Eukaryota; kingdom Viridiplantae; phylum Streptophyta; class Magnoliopsida; order Asparagales; family Asparagaceae; genus Agave; species Agave tequilana. Next base: position 33,428 of record JAVJIF010017284.1, read on the forward strand.
AATCAAGTTTAAAGGCTTTCAAAAGAAGTTTTTGCTCTCAGTTTTTTGTGCTCAAAATTCTCTCTTTTTACTGAAGTTTTTTGGTTCAAAACTCTCTTCAATTTCATTTTCTTTTTCACTTACAATACTTGAGCTTCAATCCTACACATTATTCTCTAAGGTTTTTGTATGGAAAAAAGTTTTTCAAAAGAGGGTTTGTGGTCTTTTGATCACCAAGATATTCTTATATTGTGGCTCCACTACCTTTGGACTAGAGGAGTGTGATTGAGGAGTTGGGTACTCCCTTGTGGTTGTAATTCTTTAAGAAGGTTATAGTGGTTCTAAATCCTTCTGGGTGAAGGCGGGGACGTAGAGCTGGGTGCTCGAACCTCGAAACAAATCTCAGTGTTTGCGATTGGTTTATTTGCTTTATTTACTTGCTTTATATTCATTTCTATATTGTCGATCAATACTCATACAACAAGATTGCATTACGCACCTCAAACTCTTATCTAGAGGAATCACGAGGAAGGAGTTCAGAGCCCTTCATGGGGTATTCGGCTTCTAGTCTTGTTTCGGGTGATCGTTGCTCCGTAACATTTTTTAATTTGTGAATTGATTAGCATTATCACCTATTCACCCCCCCTCTAGGTGATTTTAGAATATTTGCCCCAATCCTTGATTTGTTCTAACTAGATCTGGGATCATCCTTAGCTAACCAAATAGATCCAGTTAAATCCGATTTTAACTGGTATTTATTTGGTTTAATCCCCTTTCTCTTCATTATTATCTTCTGCAAAATAGATATTTAAGACAAAGAAATTAGCAGATTTATTACATGATAAATGTAGGAGTGTAATGAAAAGAACACAAAATATATGTACGATCACACCCCCACACCTATCTTTTGCTCGTCCTCAAGCAAATCAATAAAACTAAACCAAAGATTATTAGACCACTTTCGCAGGTTACGCGATTGCACTGAGCATGTGCAACAAGCCGTTAAACCTCTAGGTTTCCCCTAGAGGACGAGTTTTGTCTCGTGTGGGTTTTCAGTGGATTGCACCCACAAAATCCATAAAGAAAGAGTAATAAAGAGTTAGTATTTTCGAAAAGCATTTTGAAATAGAAAATTATTTGAAATATTATTGTAAGATTTAAGTAATCTATAAGTTATAGGAAAACCGAATTTTTAATTCCTAAACTTAGTCTCTATTCAAAAATTTATTATCAATCAAAGTAAGGAGTCAAATTGTACTTCTTATCTAGTCTATTACTTTACCGTAAGTCATATGCACCTTGTGACCGTGAAAATTTTGACTAAGGGTTCTTTAACTCTAACTCTATGTCTTATTTATATATATAAATATATTATATATATATATGAGAGAAATGTAAATCAGCTGACACAGGAGGCAAATTCGTCCTATGTCGCACTCAAAAATCATATTTCCCGAATGAATTTTCAAGATCCGACCGTACATTATCATCTTCATATTCTAAGATATACACATATAAAAAATCAAATGATTTGAAGTTCGTTTACTCATTGATCTAAACGTTCTATTTTGTTCTATTGTTAAAAAACCGTTAATGTTTGAACCCAAAAAAAATGTAGTAAACAAACTTCAAATCACTTGATTTTTTATATCTATATATCATAGAATATGAAGATGATAATGTGATCGGATCTTGAAAATTCATTCGGGAAATTATTTTTGAGTACGACATAGGAGGAGTTGCCTCCTGTGTCAGCTGATTTACATTTCTCTCTCTCTCTCTCTCTCTCTCTATATATATATATATATATATATATATATATATATATATATATATATATATATAATATATATATATATATATATATATTGGTGGTATTATTCCTTAGTTCTATTAGGCTTTCTAATCTGCCCATGTAACGAGCCTTTAATCGATGACTCCCAAATCAAACGGTCTTAGGGCACCGGATGAGAAAATACCCAAAGGACTTAAGGACTCCAGCAAATAAGGCCACAAAACTAAGGATTTTATTATATGAGCCACTTTTAGGCATGAATACTTATGCTTTATTGGGCACAAATACCCAGCTTAATCAGAAGATTTTATATATATATATATATATATATATATATATATATATATATATAACTTATCTAATCATCTTTCGCATAAATACTAAGGCTTGCTTAGGCCAAAGCACCTAGCTAATCAATAATTAGATTTGTTTATCTTTTATATATATATTTTTATTTTTTTATTTATATATATATATATTTTTTTATAAGGCATAAGAATCTTTGTTTTTGAACCCTAAGTGTGTAAGTGTATGAAGTGTGTATATTTCATTAAGGTAAAGATCAAGACTAAATTATTTTGACAAATTATTTTCCTAACCCTAAAAATCAAACAAATAATCTTATTGACCAAGTTTAAGAAATCCTAATTTTGATTTTCCTATTCCTTAAAATTGACTCACTTTCTTACAAAAAATATGTCAAACTATTGTTTCTATTTTCAAAAAGTTTTTAAAAGTAAAGAAAATGTTAATTTTTATTTTCTTTTTTAATAAAAAGAAAAAACCTAAGTTATGTTAGACCCTCCCCCACACTTATCTCATGCATTGTCCTCAATGTATGAATTAATGCATATATGCTGAAAAAGAAGAAAGGGAAGGAAAATATTACCTTAAGGTGGTGGTTCCGGTGGTGGTCTGATTGGGTCAAGCGTTACTACCCAATCAAGATAATGTGGTAGTTAACGGAACCTACCTTTATTGACCTCTTTTCTATTTACATATTTACAGTCCCCAATATGAATAGGATCATGAAAGATCCTATCGTGAAACTTACTTCCTTTACATGACCAATCCTGAAAAATCATCACAGAGTCATCATGGTCTATACCTATGTCCAACAAAAGAATGTGACTTGGTGGAATGGTTGACTTGGACTCAAGAATGATAGGTTCAAGAACCAATACAAACTCGAAAAAATCGACTTGGGGTTCGAAAGTTAGTTTTGGTTCAAGCGTTGAATCCAAGTCCAAGGATTGATATTCACATTCTTTTCCCATCAATGGAATGTGACTATCCAAAATTGGTGATTCAATTTCAAAATCTATGGGTACGGGAATAAATGTTGGCTCAGAAAATTGGTCCAAATTGGGTAAGAATACCGGAGTCAACATAGATTCGAAGATGGAAACCGAATCACAAAGTTGGGGATTAGGTTCACATTCATGATCAAGTTCAATCTCATTAAAATAAAAACTTGCTATTTCGTCAATGGGTTGATATTGGTCAAGTTCAAGGTTTTGTGATGAAACTGAATCTTGGTCAAAGTCTTCAAGATACTATGATTCTTGATTTTCATCAATATGGCTAGAAGTGTTAGGAATAGTCAAAGATTGAATAGGGAGAGTTTCCTTATTCCTACGCATGTTCTCCAATCTACTACTTCTTGCTTCTATCATATCGAGTGGATCATTTTGATATTGAATCATGGTTTTCATACTCTTTTCTAAGTTGACATGTTCTCCTTGAAAAATAGAGTAAGGATCTGTGACTTGAAAATTTTTACGGGATTTTGAGTCTTCTAAAATTTAAATTCGTCTCTTAAGCTCATCTAAAGCTTCCATCCTCTTTTCCCAGTCAATTCATTCTTCTAATGGTTGTTCGGGAGAAGGAGTATATGAAGCTGGATACTGGTAGGATAGTTGACAATATAACTCGGGGAGTTGTATCCCCATTGACTCTGTGAAGAGTAGTGATGATTATTCCAGTCTTGTTCATAGTATTGGGACTGGGGTATGTAATGATTCGGATAAGACCAATCTGACACACTAGGTTGGTTAAAGTTATGATATGTCGGGTTAGTAATATCCGAAAAAGTGGTGGGGTGTAACATGGATTACCATTAAAATTGGAAAAATTATTGTTATAAGCCATATCACACAGGAAATGTTAACACAAACAAAGAAAAACAAACAAATAAGCAAACAAATAAAAAGAAAGAAAGAAAAAAATCTAAACTAAGTTAGGGTAGACCTTTGATCTAGACGACTCCTAACTGGTTAGACTGTCTACGAGAGGTATAATGCAGACTTTGACCACAAGCTAATCAGCCAGGTTAGGGTAAGGTTGGTGGGAGGTATCCACGTAAAAGCGACGAGCCTAATTAAGCCAAACCACCAGCCTTTGGGGTTTCGCCCCTCAATCCCTTTCCTTAGACACTGATTTGGTAGGAGTCAAATTCTAACGCCTTCCCCCTTAGGATAATCTCCTAATTGAGTCCGAGATGTCCCTAGGGCCAACGTCTACTCAGTTTTAGTTAGGTTTGGGTTAGTGAGTGAGGAGATTGTTTGTGGGCTAAGGGAGGGTAATGACTTCCCCACCTTATCTTGTTTATAGGACAAGCCTTAAATAAATTTAGTACAGTGTACACGCATATAGAAAAAAGTAACACTCAAGCAATATTTCATACAAGAATGAACCTTATACTAAATGCTATGCACACATACCTTGGCTCTAGCACTCTTCAACAGTAAATAGAAAATGTAATGAAATAGACACGTGCCTAAATGCAAAGTCTAAATCATTTTTTAGCATTTACAATCAACTTTTTACTGTTGTGTTAGAAATATATACAGTGAGTCAAACAAGGAGATAAATGCTACAGATATTTAAACTACGAAATTCAGCCAACCTGCAAAAAATACAGGTTAGTAGTTCACTCAGCTTGCCACAGGACTGTAGCAAATCTGAGGGCTTCTTGGCTCTGCTTTCTTGAGCAGAGTCCAAGGCCACTTATGTGTCCACTGTAGCAAGAATTCCTTGTTGTTAAATCTGTACAAAAAATAAAGAAGAAAATTAACCAAAAATGTAAACTTTTAAAGAGAATTGCTTACCGTCCCTCCCTGGCAACGGCCCCAAAATTTGATTGAGTTTGGACCTGCACACAAAATACAGAATTTTAGAACTTTAAAATAGAGATGTATAAGTACTCAATACTACCGCAATAGTAAGTGGCTATGCGGGTCGTGATCCACAAAGAGGGACTAGCGATAGAAGCTTTTTAGTAAGTTCTCTTTTAGGTTACAAAGTGTGGTTAAAGTTCTTCTTTAGTTCTTTAAAAGAAAAAGGAAAAATTGAGTTAAAGTTGAGTTAGAAAGAAAGTGATAGAATGAGAAGGTGGAGAAAAACAGAAAATAGACATATACAAAGAAATCGAAATGAGTGATGAAAAAGTTGGGTGTTGTTGGTGTTGGTGATCTAAACTAAAGAAAAAGAAAAGAAAGAAAAGATTGAAAAAATATTTACCTCCTCTGGTTAATGACTTACCTGGAACCCTTGCATGTTCTACCTTGCTTCAGAGGCGTCCAACGCATAAAACATAAGATCGAGCTCAGTCCCCATTCGCATTACATCATCAAGACGAACAAGAATGAAATGATACGGAATCTTGAGGAGGAGAACATCATCATGTAATATCGTTGGCACTCACACAAACATGACTATACTGATGCCTCTAGATTCACTTGAATGCTCATCATAACCAAAAGAAGAAAAGTAGAAAGAAGAAGAAGAAAACAAAAATAAAGACAAATATAAAAAAAAAAAAAATTTGCTTGCAGAAACGATGGAAGAAAGGAGGAGGTACATCGGTGTCACTCTCAACATAAGCCTCTCTCTCTTACTTAAATGAATCTCAGTCTAAACTATACTTACAAAGAAATAAAAATTACATTAAAAGAAAATAAAAACCTACACTAAAAAATGGAAAAGTAGACTAAGTCCTATCTCTGTATGGTCGTTCACTTTGCCTTTGAGATTGCAGGTATTTGTAGAAGAAATGTAGAGATTAAAGGAGTATGAAGATAGGGAAAGCTGGCTATTTCTGAATTTGAACCCTCACCTTATCTCCAAACTTGATTTGATGTGGATATTCAGTTCTGATCTGCAGTTTGTTAGCGTGTTGATTGCTGAATATCACTTATCAAATGATAGAATTAAAAATAGTGATCAACATAAACATTGTAACCCTGTAAGTCTGCTTTCAGGATCATCTTGAATCATCAGATTTGAGATTCGGTAGGGAAAGTTATGATTTAAATACTAAAATGTATCCAGTCAAAATCTGAGTCAAACTTGCTTCATCTCATCCGTTGATCTTCTCTCTATCCATTTATCTCTCTGTATTTGATATTATCCTCGGTTGATCTTTAGCTAACCAAAATGGATTTATAGAAATCTAAATTTTATCGGTTTCCATTTGGTGTTACCTTTCTGATTTGCTTTAATCTTCAGCTGAACATTTGCCTCAATCCTTGATTTGTTCTAACTAGATCTGGGATCATCCTCAGCTAACCAAATAGATCTAGTTAAATCTGATTTTAACTGGTATTTATTTGGTTTAATCCTCTTTCTCTTCATTATTATCTTCTGCAAAATAGATATTTAAGACAAGAAAATTAGCAGATTTATTACAAGATAAATGTAGGAGTGTAATGAAAAGAATATAAAATATATGTATGATCACACACTTTATACACTTACACACTTAGGGTTCTAAAATAAAGATTCTTATGCTTATAAAAAAATTATTATATAAAAATTCTCTGATTAAGCTGGGTATTTGTGCTTCATAAAGCATAAGTATTCACGCCTAAAAGTGCTTCACATAAATAAAATCTTTAGTTTTGTGGCCTTATTTGCTCGAGTCCTAAGTCCTTTGGGTGTTTTCTTACCCGGTGCCCTAAAATCATCTGGTTTGGGAGTCACCGACTAAGGCTCGTTATATGGACGAATTAGAAAGCCTAATAGAGCTAAGGAATATTACCGCCATAAATGTTAAAAAAATAACAAAAATAAATATATATATAATAATAGGGCATAAGAGTTAGAGTTGAAGAATCCCGAGTCAAATTTTTACGGTCACAAGGTGCATATAACTTAGGGTAAAATAATAGAATAGATGAGAAATACAATTTTAATTCTTACCTTGATTGAAAAACAAATTCTTGAATAGAGACTAAATTTAGGAATGACTAAGTTTTGATAATCCTATGAGTTATAGATTACTTGAAATTTTACATTAATACTTCAAATATTTTTTCCTTTTAAAATGCATTTCAAAGAAAATATTAACAATTCATTTCTTTTTCTTCATAAATTTTGTGGGTGCAATCCACTGAAAATCCTCACGAGACAAAACTCGTCCTCTAGGGGTAACCTAGAGGTTTAATGGCTTGTTGCACGTGCTAAGTGCAACCGTGATTCCTACGAAAGTGAGTTAGTTTAGTTTTTCTTTTCTCTCTGTTTTGCTCGAGGACGAGCAAAAGATAAGTGTGGGGGGTGTATTTAGATACATATATTGCATAAATATTATTACATTCCTACATATATTCTGTAATGAATATTGCAAATAACTTGTTCTAATGTCTTAATTCATGCAGGTTATGATAGGAAGAAGATAATCATGAAATTTATCCAATTAAATTCAAAAATTCAAAAGCAAGGAGATCGATTCAAATCCAAAGGTTCTAGAAGCTATCTTATCTGAAAACTGGATATATCAGATAAGATAATATCATCTAAATTCAAGAGAAAAATGGATTGTTTTAAAATCCTATCGGTTTTACTGATGATAAATGGATATCTTAGAGGACAAACTGAAAATCCAAGAGGATAAATGGATAGAGAGAATATCAACGGATGAGAGGAAGTAATTTAGATTCGGATTCAGGCTGGATATAATTTAGAATTTTAATCATAACTTTTACTACCGAAACTCAAATCTGATGATTTAAATGCTACAGAAAGAAGACTTAATGGGATACAATTCTTCTGTAGATCACTCGAACCAGTTATATCATTTGATAAGTGATATTCAGTAATCAACACGCCAATAAGCTGTAAATCAGAATTAAATTCTGGATACATCAAATAAAGTTTGGAGATAAGGGGAGAATTCAAATTCAGAAATATCTAGCTCTTCTTATCTTTATACATGTTCTATCCCTCTGGTTTCTCCTATAAATGCCCTCATACCTCGAAGGCAGAAAGGGAACCACTCCAGAGAGAGATTTAGCTTAGGTTTTCTTTTCTTCTTTAATGTAATTTTTATTTTCTTTATTTTATTTTATTTTTAGGCCAGAGAGTTACATGATCAAAAGAGAGAAAGAGTTTTATAGAGTGACACTATTATAATCTTTTCTTCAAGAAACTTATCTTGAAGGTGACAATCAACGGAGGTTTCCCACTTTTCTTCATTGTGCTTGATCTCGCCGAAGCCTTGCTTTTCTTTATTCTTTTCTATTACTTCGCTTTACTTCATATTGAGGTAAGTCTTTGGATGATTCAAATAGTAGAGGTAAATATTCTTTTTTTATTTCTGATTTTTGCATCAACACTTTTTTTTATCTCTTTTTGTTTCTTTTTCTTTATAATTAAAACAATAACACCCCCACCATCTCTTCTTCCACCATCTCCTTCTAACTTAAATTAACATTTTTATTTTCTTTTTATAAACTGAGAAGATAAGTATTAACTAATTTTGATAAATTAAAAGAAGAAACTTACATAACGCTTCCATCGCTGTCCCTCCCTGTGGATCACGACCCGTTAGCCATAGGCTACACGGTAGAATTGAGGATCTAGCACTGTTCTAAATTTTTATATTTGTTTGTGCAGGTTTGGTTTGATTAAACATCCTATACGGACACATCCCAAATGTAGAACGCTCCCGAGTTGGCTAGAAAGAGATTATCCCTCAGACCCAGTCACTTCTCTGCGGATTCAACAGGAGCGAAGTCCGCTCTCCGAGCAAGTCGAATTTCTGGTACGAGCAGACCTAAACAATGTCGTCACAGAGTTCTGTGTCCTTGATATTGCATCTCCTTACAATGCTATCCTCGGGAGACCATAGATCCACATGATGAGAATTGTCCCATCCACCCATGATCAACTGCTTAAGTACCACACACCATCGGGATGACAACATAAGGGGTGACCAACAGACTAGAACAGTAGTTGCAGTAGCTCGAAAGAGTCTAGCTGGGCGCAAAGGACTTTCTAAGTGAGTCTTAATGAAGATTCTCATGTGGACAAGAAACAGAAGAGGATTGCTGACCAATAACAATCACAATACGGTGGAAGCCAAGATCCTGACCTACATGTCGAGTCAGAAAACCCGATAGCAAGACTGAGGATGAACCAGAATCATTCAGTATAGATCAGCGTCACCAGAGCAGACCCTCCGAATCAGCTCAAATCTGCACCCCCATGAGAAGATGTTATTCAAACAGTTATTGTCGAACAATTCGGATGTATTCGCGTGATCTCCCACCGTATGCCAGGAAATGACCCCGAGGTTATCTATCACAAACTCTCCATCAAAGCGGACGCCAAGCCAGTGAAGCAGAAGCCTTGGAGAATGAACGAGGAACGGAGTTTGCCATCAACAATGAAGTTGACTGCCTACTTAAGGCTGGCTTCATATAAGAGATGTTCTACCCAGACTAGCTCTCCAGTCCCGTCCTCGTAAAGAAGAAGAATGAAAAGTGGAAAGTCTACATTGACTTCACCAGACTGAATAAGACTTGCCCAACTGATAGTTATCCCATTCCGAGGATTGATCAGCTACTGGAGGTGACGGCGGGCCATGAGCTCCTTAGTTTCATAGAAGCCTATTCCGGGTACAAACAGATCAAGATACACCCCACCAGATGAAGAGATAACCTTCATTACTAATAGGGGAATATACTGCTACAAGGTGATGCCCTTTGTACTCAAGAACGCTAGCACTCCATTCCAGCAAATGGTTAACAAAGTCTTCAAGGACATGATCAGGGGCACCATGGAAGTATACGTAGATGACATGTTGGTAAAAAGTGTACAACGCACGGATCACCTCCAATACTTAGACGAAGCCTTCAATCTCCTAAGAAAATACAAGGTGAGGCTCAATATGAATATCAATATGATCAAATTCATCAAGTAATATGAGCTTATCATCCATAAAGGGATCCTCACAATATTTAGCACTTATCTTAGCACAAAAACTTTTGAAATTCATCCTCAAGTTTTTCCATACAATGTGTATGTGTAACCATATCTTCTTGACTTATATTTTCACGTGATTTATCACTGGTTGGCTCATCGAAAGTGAAAATACTAAAATCAAGTTTTCTTTTCTCAAAAAGAACTCTAGACGTAAAATCTTCAACACGTGTCTTCTCACCACTATGATCGCACTCATCCTTAAATAATTCTTCAAGATATAGAGGCTCATCAACTATGCATACATCCTCATAACATGATTCAATTTTCTCCTCGGGGGTGTATATGTAACCAAATCATCTCTAAACAAGTCATCCAAATATAAAGAATCATCATCAAATTTGCACACTTAATGCAAATGTATAACTTTCTCAATAGGTTTATCATCATTACAGTCATCCTCGCAATATGATTCAACTCGTTCCCTACGAGATCTATGTGTAGCCAAATAATCTCTGATCACTTTATCTAGAAACCTAGAATAGTCATCCAATATGCACACTTCCTCAATAGGTTTTTTCAATATTCTTGAATTTTCTTGCTTCGTCAAGACGAATGTGATCTAGAATAACATTTTTTGTTTAGGAGCGAGTTGAGTAGAAAATAAATCTTTCATTTGCCTACTAACTAACTCACTAGCTTGTTTATTGAGTTGGTTGTCAAGCACTTGTGTACTTGTTCTAAAAATTTTCTCATATATTCGTTCTGTGTCCTCCACCTCCACTTATGAAAGTTGATAGGTCTCTTGATCTTGATCAAGAGTTTGGGTTGAAATGGATTTATATTGCTCAAGTTCAAAATTTTGTGGTGAAATTAAATCTTGATCAAAGTCTTTAAGACACTATGATTCTTCATCCCTATCAATATGACTAGGGCCATCGCGAATGGTCGAAAATGTGTTAGGTAGAGTCTTCTCATCCCTATCTTATACTATGTTGGTCAAACGATTCATTTGTGCTTCTAACTTATTGATAGATTGAGTAAAATAATTTCAGCGTGAATTACGTTTTTCATACTTTCGCCCAAGTCCATAGGTTCTTCTTGTTTGTGGTAACCTTGGAAGGTAGAGTAAGGATCTTGAATTTGAAAATTTCGATGGGCTTATGCTTCTTTTACTTTTTTATGTAGCCGCTCTGGCTCTTCTAAGATTTTCTCTTATTTTTCCAGTCTATTCTGTTGGCTGCTTAGAAAAAAAGTATATGATGATGATCGTTGGAAAGGTGATTGATGATATGGCTTAGGGGCATTGTATCCCCATCGACTCGGTAAAGAGTAGAGATGATTATTTTGATTATAATAATGAGATTGGGGTATGTGGTTTTCGGATGAGACCAACCCAGCATACTTGGTTAAAATTTTGTGGTGAAAGTTAGTCCATGCCAATTTGGTGTAATCCGAATTGAAAAAGGTCAGAGCAAAATATGAATTATTATTAAGTTAAAAAAATTGTGGTTAGAATTCATATCACCCAAGAATTGTCAAAACAAACAAATAAAACAAATCTAGTCTAAGTTAGGTAGACCTTCGACCTAGACGAACTCCTAACCGTTTAGGCTATCCACAGGGGTTATATTGTAAAATCTAACCACAACTTAATCAGCCAGGTAGGTGACAGATCAGTGGGAGGTATCCGCGTAAGAGCGACGAGCTTATTTTGCTAAATCACTGTTCTTTGAGGTTTCGCCTCTCAATCCCCTGCCTAGTCATCGATTTGACAAGAGTTCAATTCCAACAACTTCCTCCTTAGGTCAATCTCCTAGTGAGTTTGAGATATCCCTAAGGCCAATGTCTATCAGATTTCAATTAGAATTGAGTTAGTGAATGAGGAGATGATTTGTGGGCTAAGAGAGGATAATGACTTTCCCCACCTTATCTTGCTTGTGGTTTTGCCCTTAAGTTATTTTAGCGCGACGTGTGCAAATAAATAGATAAGTAATCACTAAAAGCAATTGTAAATCACCTAAAAGTGTTTCCTAATCTAGATGCAATGAAACGTACCTTATCTCCAGCACTCCTCAACAGTAATTTAAAATATGAAATTAGACAGATGACTATGATGCAAGTCTATCCGTTTTTTAAACACTTCAATCAATGGATTACTGTTGAATTAAAAACAAAAAGAAAAATTAACCACTTTGTAAATAAAGAAAATATTGTTTCCTCCTCAGCAAACGTGCCAAAATTTGATTGCCGAAAATCAGAGATAAAGATAAGAGTTAGAAAGATGTTATGTGGGTGAATGCAAGTCTCTGTCTTTCGCAATATACCCGCGGTATTAAGGGCTATGTGGGTCGAATCCACAGGGAGGAATGCGATAGAAGTTTTTTGGTATTTTTTTTTTAAACCTAAGTAGATAGGTTAGGTTATTCTTCTTTGTGTTTAAAAAAAATATTATATTAAATGTTAGAGATAGAAATATGATGGTGAAGATAGGGTTGGATTAAATTTAGTTTTGAAAATATTAAGGAGCAATGCTTACTAATCATCTACCACCACTAACTTACTAACCTATGCTAAATTAAATTTCACTTTGAATCATAAAAATTGTACCTTAAATTGCATTCAATTCAAATAATACATAAGATTAGAAACTCTATTTGAAATATAACTAACCAAGACCTAACATTAAACTATCAAAGTTTTTCAAGCATAGAATAAGAGGAATATCCAATATTAAACTATCAAGGCTATCTAAGTATAGATAAGAAAAACTATTAGAAAGTATTAGCAAATAATAGATTTAACTATCATCATGTGCCTTCAAGAGTATTAGTTATTTCTAATGTTTTAAGCATGCATATGGCTCAATCGACTTATTCTAACGTAGAATTAGAAGTAATGGTGGTAGAGATTAAAAAGTCATGAGAAGATTAGCTACTAATGAGAGAATCTAAAGAGAGTATAGTAAAAGAGAAAACAAGTAAAGAAAGTAATTAAATAAAAATAAATTAGAAAGAAAATCTTGTTATTGATATTGTCACCTTCAATTACAAGAGGCTCATCCTTCTTTACAAAGTTTGAACTAGAACTAAATCCTAAAAATTACAAAACAAATTTGGAAGAGAAACTAAAGAAAAATCTTATGTTATGATCTCTGATGTGGAGATGCTTGATTATGAGAGATTTAGCTCTTTAAATAGGCCTCAGAGTTAATCACAATAGGATGCAAATTAGAAGATTTAATTTAATCCTAATTCAATACGGGAATTCAATTCTCTAGCAAGTCGGCGTGTGATTGCTGACTATGACTCATCCAACAGCTGAACTAGATAGAGTAGTCAACACAAAAATTATCCTTCAAGTCCTCTTTCTATATCATTTTGAATCATCAGATTTGAATATCTATAGTGAAAGTTATAATCCAAATATTAGAAGTGTCCAGTCTAAATCCGAGTCTGAATTGATTTTGAACTCCATTTAATATAAATTATCCTCCTTATTCCTATTAAGATTAGTTTTATCACATCCATCTTCTAAAAGTATATCTTCTGATTTCAAATTTTAATTTGAAGATGCTGATATATCCTGTCCTCCTCTTGATTTCAAATTGATTTAAATTGAAATCCAAATTTAGATATATTTAGGGATAAAATAGAAGATTCTTGTATCCTTATCTTCCCATTTAAGTAACTACACAGCATAATCAAAAAGAGGGTAACTAGCAATGTTAAATAAAGAATAATTAAGTATAAATGTGCAAATGTGATAATAATAATACAAAATTGAGATGCAATCATCTAGCCTCTGGATGAACGCGGCTCTCGCATTTTAGGAATGAAACACGGCTCTTGTGTTCTGGTACGGCAGAAGATTGAATGTGGGTCTCGCATTTTGGCGCAAAGAAGCGCAGTTCACTTCTTAGTGACTGTGACGTTTGAATGTGACTGTCGCGTTTTGAAGCAGAGATGCGGGGCTGAATACGCGTATCGCGTTTAGGGCAAATTGCACTATCTTCAGCTTCTGTTTGTTAATGGCGAGCTCAATATTTTTGTCGACGATCAACAGACTGCTTAACTCAAGGGATTTGTTGCGACCCCCTTACAAACTGAGTTTGCTCAGTATCAAAGTGAATCGTGAGAGTTGCATCTTGGTCACATGGAGTAGAGGTCTTACAATTGCGAACGCAGTTAAATAGAGTTTACTGAGCCTCGAGAGGAGTTTGAAGGGGAGATTGATCTCTAACGTTGAGTTGGTCTTGAGCCATAACACTGGCCTTGCAGGTCTCCTGAGGGACTTCATCACAAACCGTGTTGGCTATAAGGTAGGCTGCATGAACCTCAAGAGAGGTTGAACCGTTTGCCGTGTTAAAAAGCGTACATTATCTTCTGAAGAAGCTATTCCTTGAGAAGCCTCTGATGAGGCTAGAAAGTGAGTCTCACTTGAGACTTCATGGTACTTCTGCATGGATTTGGGGCTAATGGAGCCCAAGGAGAGAGTTGTTCAAACTTCTCTTGGTCGAATTCGGCGACGAACGATTCGATGGTCGATCTGATTAGCTTCAGGTCAGCTTGCACTATAGCCTTCTCATCGTTAGAGAAAGGTTCCCTAGCGGAGTCGCCATCTTCTGTTTCTCAAAAAATTGAGCGTGTAAAATTTTTAATTACTTGCAAAGAAGATTACATGGATCAACACTGATTACAAAAGAGGGAAAGATGTTTGCTCTTCCCTTTATTTAGTGTCGCGTTCTTGATGTATCGGTGAAGAGTGATTCTTGTTCTCCATTAACGAGCTGAATTTGAAGCTTGATCTTAGATCTTCATGCTTTTCTTGATAGCTCACTCACAAGGTATAAACCTTAAGCAATGACTAAAATCTCAAAGAAATTAAACTTGAGCTCTCAGTAAGTTGTAAAAATCAACACTCTTGTGTCAGCTTTCTCCTCTCTTTTCCTCTCTTGAATTCTCTAAGGCCCCAAAACTCCCTCTCCTATAACTTCTCACAGTTATTTATAGTGATTTTTGGGGTATAATTGACTCCTTAAATCTCTCCATAATGAGATTTATTCCCCATTACGTGGACAGAAAAGTGGGTATAATGGACCCAGTTGATTGTTGTCTGTTACAGTAAAAACGCGAGTCTTGCTTTTGGATGCGGACCTCGTTGTGGAGTTTGAATGCTGAACTTGCAGTCTTGCGTTAGTTTTAAAATGTAAAGCTTCATAGGCTTGCGTTTGAAGTCTGAAATGCAACCTTCATCGAGGTTCGCGTTTGAAGAGGCAACGTGACCTTCGCGTTTAATGAAGAACGTCATCCTCTTGTTTTATTGGTGTAATGTGAGATCCGCTTTTAGGGTTGAGATTGACCATCGTGTTTGGCTTGAGGTCTGCATTTTAAGGCTTTGTTTTAAGTAATTTTTAAACAGCCTACAGTATTCTGTACTAGTAATTGTGAGTTTTGAATAAAAAAAAAAAAAGAAAATAAATATGAAAAATATCTGCTAAAAAATCTGAAAAATCTGAAACTTAATGTCGATCAAGTATGATGGTCTTTAAAGAGCGATGAATAGAACATGTAAAATCTTGAATACCCTCTCACAAACATATAATGGATGATACATTGAGAGTTTGGATGAGTGTGGATGATAAAAAAAGAGGGAAGATGAATTCTAATGGATAACGGAACACTTTCTGAAACTTGATTAAGTCTTAGGAGCTATTATACAGAGGGACTGTGAGATCTTCTTCTTCATCGCCCTTTAGTCTCTTGATAATAGTGTATTTGTGAGCGATTCCATGATTTTTTTTTCTATTTTGGATTTTTCACGTAATTTCTGATGTTCTCTTTTTTTGTCTTTTTGATAGATCTGCGATCTTACTCTTTTCTTTTGATCTGATCTACTCTTATTTATCACCATCGTGAAAGCCCTTACCCCAATATAGACCTTATTTAGCAGTAACAATTGAAGCTAGCACATTTTTTGTGAGGTGTGACTAACTCCAAGCTTCAACTGTTGAGGATATGAATTCTCACAAAAGAGACATACTATACATGAAAATTACTAGGTAGGGATGGCTATTGGGCCGGGTCGACCCGATTCGACCCACCCCAATTCATGTTGTGCGACTCATTTGAGTCGCACAGTGCGTACACGAGTCGAACCCATATCGCCCCATATTTCTATATGGATCAATACGGGTTGACCCGTCCTATACTTTTTGGCCGGGTCAGATTCGTCTCGTAACAAATCACAGGATGAATCAGGTCGGGAAAATTTTCTTCTCATTTCCCCGACCCCCTCTTATTTATTTTAGTCCTAAATTATTATAATCTGTGAGAAGGGGAAATTAATGTGGGGCCTCTATATTGTTTTTTTATTTTTAAACCTTCAAAGGTTAAAAAGAGCAGTTGTGGGAGAGTCAGAGGGTGCCACTGACTCACCCACGACGATTCTTTTTGAGCCGCTGTGTGAGTGATTCAGAAGAATGTTGGCAGTGCCAACGTTAAAAAAAAATATAACGCCATCCCTACACCCCCAACCTCTATAATATCTCCTCTCCCTCATTCACTCTCCTCATCTCTTTCACTTCTCTTCCCTTCTATTAAAACTCAATCACATTATCTTATAAATCTCTAGCAACCTCTATATAATCTAATGGAGTTATAACTGAAATACTGGAGGTAGCTCATTTGAAGCCCAGTGTAGCTTTTCATCAACATACAATCCTTCCTCTTTCACACCTTACACCGATGTCGGCGCTACCTCATCATCACCATATGTCGGCTATCCAACATACAACTATGGTCCCCAACATCTAGATTTGCTTTCCTATCACAGTTCTTCAAGCTATACAATTGACTATAGTGATTTTGCACTGAACACACATACTGCATATACTAGTGATAGTGGTACAGGTCGCATTCTACTTCTTTTTGAAATACACCTAGAGGGGGGGTGAATAGGTGTAATTGCTAATCTAATGATCTTTTTAAACTAATTGAATGAGTGATGCAACGATCTCTCAAAACACGACTAAGAGCCGAATACCCCGTGAGAGGTTCTGAACTCCTTCCTCCCAATTCCCCTTAAAAAATGGGTTAGAGGTGCGCAATGCAACCGTGTTGTATGAGATATGATCGAACCAGTAAAGAATGAAATGCTATGATGAAATACACTCAATCAACAACACAAGTAATAAACAAGAGAAAATTGCACAAAGAAAAGGGTAGTTCTCAACAAATAATTGAAGACAATATAAAGCTAGAGAAATGTAGAGCAAGATGACGCAAGGCAATCGCAAACATAATTGATTTGTTTCGAGGTTCGAGCCACCGCTCTAGTCCCCGCCTTCACCTCCGTGAAGGGTTTCCACTATCCACCGAGGATGCCTTACAAGTTTGGTCTACCGAAGACCCAAGCCCGTAGCTTCACAACTTACAAAGAACTCCACCTAGGAGTTGTCTCCACAAGAACAAGGATCACAAGAACAATAGTGATCTCCTCAAGATCACAAAACTCTTTCTCAAACACTTTTACAATTCTCACTCTTTTTACATCTTCACTATAGTATGAGTAATAGATTTTTGGCTCTATGAAGTGTGGTGAGAAAACTTCAGTTGTAGAGTGATATTAGCAATCAAACACAACTGAAAAACAAACTTTAAAAGAGTTGGAAATGAAAGCTTTAAACAATTTTTCTCTTTCTCTTGAAAACAATGAAAACCAAGGATTTTTCTAAGTAACATAACAAAGACCTATTGCCCTCTATTTATATAGAGAGAATAGGTTAAAACTCTTTTCTTATCACCTAATTTGACCTGCAAAAGGCCTCCAACAACTCTCTAAAACTCTGTTAAAGAAGACAGAAAAACAGATTTTCAGACTTGCCCAAAGAGGAAAGAGCCGTTGGCCAGCAGCAGGCTTGGCGGTCGACCGGTCCGGTCGACCGTCGCCTTGCTAGCAAAGAGCCGTTGGGCTCCGGTCGACCGTCCGGTCGACCGTCCCCTTTGAGGAAACACAGTTTTCCTTCTGGCGGTCGACCGTCCGGTCGACCCAAACAAACCGAGAGTGGCCTGCTTTCAGTCGGTCGACCGGGCTGGTCGACCGACAGACGTGCACAAACGTGCACGTCCTGACACAGGCGCCGGTCGACCGGGCGGTCGGCCGGTCAACCTGAAATAAGAAAACTGGCAGGATTTTGGAGTTGGAAATTTTTGTAAAAAATATTTTGAGATACTTATAACTAAGTATTATGCAAAAATAGTCTATACACATGTTTTAAACAAGATATTCAATTTGTAACAAGGTTGGATACATGTATATAAACTTAGGCATAAAACTTAGAAACAAACATTTTTAAAACATAGAATTTTGTAAAGGGAAAAATGTGTGTGTGTATCCTAGAGCCAAATATCATATACTCAAACTTTAACATTCTATTCTTACAATGTTCTAAGGACTTCAAGACTTCAAGAGGGGCTTTCTCCCACTTGATCTTCAATTTTGCATCTTGAGCCCAATTTGAGTTGTCTTGAGTCCAAGTCACCTTCCTTTAGGGAAGAAACACCTATGCAAGATAGAAAACCTGAAACACACTTAAACAATAAATAATATTAGTACAAATAAGTAATATGTTTTGTAATCATCAAAACACACTAAAGACGGGTGATTGTAACCTTGGGCCAACAATCTCCCCCTTTTTGATGATGACAAAACATATAAGTTATTTAAACAAATAAAGGAAGAAGAGCTTGGAAAGCTCCCCCTCAAACAATGCTATGTAATTATCATGAATATGAAAAGCTTTGTAAGCATACATAAAGCATTATGAAAATATCATCACCATAAATTTTGTCAAAAACTTAAATACCAATTGAAATCAAACTTAATCTTATATACCAATTAAACTTATACTTTTTCTCTTAAACTTATAGTTTTAATCTTTTTCTCCCCAAAAACTCAAGTAAATAACACCTAAACACCTTAAACTTATATATTTTTCTCCCCCTTTTTGTCATACATCAAAAAGGGTTAAAACAAAACACAAACAAAACACCAAATAGAAATATTTTTAAGAATCTATCATGCAAACATTCAACTCACCACAAATAAATGAAAATCTAGCATAATCTAGAGGTTTAGTAAAAATATCGGCAAGTTGAAAATCAGTAGAGACATAATCAATATCAATATCACCTTTCTCATAATGATCTCTGAGAAAGTGATACCTAATGTCAATGTGTTTGGTTTTACTATGTTGATTTGCATTCTTTGTCATGTGAATAGTACTAGTATTATCACAAAATAATTTAACATGATCAAAGTGTAAATCATAGTCAAGGAGAGTATGTTTCATCCAAAGAACTTGTGCACAACAAGCTCCGGCTGCAACATACTCCGCCTCGGCGGTTGAAAGGGCTACCGAATTTTGCTTTTGGAAGACCAAGATACAAGACAATTACCTAAGAATTGACATGTTCCACTTGTGCTCTTCCTATCTACCCTACAACCCGCATAGTCGGCATCCGAAAAACTCGTCATTGAAAATTGGCCGGTTTTCGGATACCACAAACCCATTTCAATAGTGCCCTTAAGGTATCTAATTATGCGTTTAACCGCAATTATGTGAGACTCTTTAGGACAAGATTGAAAACGTGCACAAAGACAAACGGAAAACATATATCTGGCCTACTAGCCGTCAAATATAATAAACTACCTATCATGCTTCTATAAAGTTTAATGTCTACACTTTTACCTTGTTCATCCTTATCAAGCTTTGTAGTTGTTGCCATGGGAGTTTTGCTTACTTTAGATTCTTCAAGCCCGAACCTTTTGATTAGTTCCTTTGTGTACTTGGCTTGATTGATGAAGATCCCATCCTTCTTTTGCTTGATTTGAAGTCCAAGAAAATAGTTGAGCTCCCCCATCATAGACATTTCGAATTCATCCTTCATGCATGACTCAAAAGCTTGGCAAAGAGATTCATTAGTAGAACCAAAAATAATGTCATCAACATAAATTTGCACAATAAGAATATCCTTTTCTACATGTTTTGTAAATAAGGTTGTATCAATTTTACCTTTCTTAAAACCATTTGAAATCAAAAATGAGGAAAGTCTTTCATACCAAGCCCTAGGGGCTTATTTTAAACCATAAAGAGCTTTATCTAATTTAAAACAAAATCTGGATGTGTAGGATCAACAAACCCGGGGGGTTGTTCAACATACACCTCCTCTTCAATAAAACTATTTAGAAAAGCACTTTTAACATCCATTTGAAACAATTTAAAATCTTTATAAGAGGCAAATGCTAGTGTCATCCGTATGGCTTCAAGCCGTGCTACGGGTGCAAAGGTTTCTTCAAAATCGATTCCTTCGATTTGAGTGTAACCTTGGGCAACTAACCTAGCTTTATTCCTAACAACGTTACCCGATTCATCCAACTTGTTCTTAAAGATCCACTTAGTACCAATTGTTGGTCTATCGTGGGGCCTAGGAACAAGGTGCCAAACTTGGTTGCGCTCAAATTGATTGAGTTCCTCTTGCATAGCTAGCAACCAATATGAATCGGCCTCGGCTTCGAGGACGTTCTTGGGTTCAACATGAGAAATAAATGCATAATGTCCACAATAGTCATGAAGTTTAGAGCGAGTTGTTACCCCTTTTGATACTTCACCTATGACGAGGTCCTTGGGATGATGTGGATTGTATCTCCAATCCTTTGGAAGTTGTTGAGTGGGCTCTTCTCCATTTGTTTGATCTTCATTTCCTTGAGCCTCTTGTATTTTAGCTTCACTTCCTTCATCATCCTTTGGCTTGTCTCCCATAGTAGGTGTATCCTCTAAGGTTACTTTCTCCAAGCCTTCATGCAAAGCATCTATTTCTACAACATTCTTAACAAACAAGTTAGATTCCTCAAACTTAACATGTATAGATTCCTCAATAGTCAATGATGACCTATTGAAGACTCTATAAGCCTTACTAGTACTAGAATAACCCTACAAATATATCCTCATAAGATTTAGGATCAAATTTTCCTAAATTATCTTTTGTATTTAAAACAAAACATTTGCATCCAAAAACTTTGAAATATGAAACATTTGGTTTTCTAGAAAAGTACATTTCAAAAGATGTTTTTGTAGTATTTTTACACAAGAAAACACGATTTGATATATAGCATGATGTATTAACGGCCTCGGCCCACAAATAATGTGGTAGACCATATTCACTAAGCATTGTCCTAGCCATCTCTTGCAAAGTTCGATTTTTCCGTTCAACTACTCCATTTTGTTGTGGAGTTCTAGGACAAGATAGTTCATGCTTTATTCCATGTTCTTCACAAAAGTGGTAAAGGGTTGGTTAATGAATTCACCTCCTCTATCACTTCTTATTCTTACTATTGAAGTTTCTTTTTCCTTTTCAACTCTTTTCTTAAAGGCTTGAAAATGTGAAAAGGCTTGGTTCTTATGTTCAAGAAAGAAAACCCAAGTAAAACGTGAAAAATCATCTACTAAAACATAAGCAAATCTATTCCCACTTAGACTTTTGGTTTGTGTTGGGCCAAATAAATCCATGTGGATCAACTCCAAAGGACGTGATGTCATGATATCCTTAATTGACTTGAAAGAAGACTTAGTTTGTTTCCCAAATTGACATGCGTCACAAACTCGGTCCTTTTCAAAATTCAAACAAGGAATACCTTTCACCATTTCCTTTGTGTTAAGCCTAGATATATGGTCAAAAGAAATATGGCCTAATCTTCTATGTCATAACCAAGAGTCATCATCGAGGGCTTTTAAACAAGTTATATTACAAGACATATTTAACATATCTATCATATAAACATTACTTTTACGAAAACCGGAAAACACACAAGCATTAGAAATTCTATCAATTACTTTACAAACAACATTATCAAAAACAACATCAAAACCTTTATCACATAATTGACTAACACTCAAGAGATTATGCTTGAGGCCATCAACTAAAAACTACATTCTCAATTAAAGGGGATGTGCCAAGTTTTACATTACCAATACCGATGATTTTACCCTTGGCGTCATCTCCGAAGGTGACGGTGCCACCTTCATGGTATCTTGATAGGGTTGCAAAGTTGTTGATGTCCCAAGTCATGTGCCTTGAGCAACCACTATTAAGATACCACAATCCTCTACGTCGTTGGGCTTTGGAAGGTACCTATATCATTTAACAAAGTTGTTGACTTTGGTACCCAAACTTTCTTGGGTCCTTGAAAGTTAGTATTTCGAACCCAAACATTATGATGAGATGCACTTAGTCTATCATAGCAAAAATTGGCTAAGTGCCCTTTCCGCCCACAACGTGAACATGAGAACACTCTACCATACATGAATGCATGATGTGTGTGTGGAGTGTGAGCATGTGTGTGTGAAGTGTGAGCATGCTTTGGGGGTTTGCCACGATGTAAAGGTTGTGTGGTATGTACATGAGCATGAGTATTATGAACATTTTTCTTAGGGGCATTTTTCTTAGGAAACATAGCCTCTATCTTTTTCTTATCAAACTCACTACACTTTTTCAAAACAATACTTAAAGAATCTATTCTTTCCTTAAGCATGGTAATCTCATTAGCATCAACAAATGGGGACTTGCCTTTACAAGAAGTCTTATATTTATCAAATTCATTTTTAGTGGAAACCAAAGTAGAATGCAAGTCATTATTTTCTTTAGAAAGATTTACAACTTGAAGACTAAGAGATTCATTTTCCTTTTTTATTTTTAAATACTTTTTCTTCAAGAAGTCATAATTATGAGAAAGTTCTACAAATGCTTCTCCTAGTTCATCCATAGAAAGATCTTCATCAAAAGAAGTGGAAGGGGTTACCTTGCTAGTGCTTTCATTAGCCATGAAGCACATGTTGGCGGTGTCGATCTCCTCCTCGGATTCGCTTTCGGAATCCCATGTTGCCTTCATAGCTTTCTTCTTGTAGGGCTTCTTGGATGAAGAAGGCTTCACTTTATCCGACACTCCGCTACAATGTGTCCCGGCTTTTGGCAATTGAAGCATATAATCTTTCTTTCTTCTTTGCCTCCTTGCCATCTCCTTCTACCTTGGAACTTTGCCTTGTTGTACATCCTCCGAACATTTTTGACTAGAAGTGAGAGCTCTTCGTCATCTTCTTCTTCATCATCTTCGTCGGAGTGTGATGATTGACACTTGAAGGCAATAGTCTTCTTCTAGGTAGGAGCCATGTCCTCCCTTGCTTTTCTTTCCATCTCATGGGTTTTGAGGTTCCCAATGAGACCAATTAGCTCTATCTCATCCTTGTCGTTGAGTTCCTTCAAGGTTGTAGCCTTGACTTCCCATGAAGGAGGTAGAGCCCGGATGATCTTTCTTACTCTTTGATCATTGTTGATGTCCTCACCTAGAGAAGAAAGTCCATTAGTAATCTTGGTAAATTTTGTAACCATATCATCTATGGTTTCATTCTCTTGCATGCTAAAATTTTCATATTGGGACCGAAGAAGGTCTATCTTGGCCCTCTTCACTTGTGATGTCCCCTCATGTGTGACTAACAAATGGGTCCAAATCTCGTATGCGGATTTGCAATGGATGACTCTAGCTATGTCATCATCATTGAGGGCTTGTAGGAGTGCATAATGAGCCCTAGCATTGGCATCAAAACTCCTTGGTCTCAATTTCGGACCAAGTAGATTCATCACCGGTGGGTGTGGTAAAAGATTTGGTCACGGCCTTTGCAACTCGGCTACCTAGAGATTGCAAGAACACGGTCATTTTAACCTTCCATATGGGAAAGTTAAGTCCATCAAACTTAGGGGGTGTCTTGATACCATCGGCCATGTTTACTAAATGAGTATGAATGAAATGATTAGCAATGTGAGGATCTCTCTAAGGTTGTTAAGCCAAATCCTAGAGTCCAAGCTCTGATACCAATTGAAATACACCTAGAGGGGGGTGAATAGGTGTATTTGCTAATCTAATGATCTTTTTAAACTTAATTGAATGAGTGATGCAACGATCTCTCAAAACACGACTAAGAGCCGAATACCCCGTGAGAGGTTCTGAACTCCTTCCTCCCAATTCCCCTTAAAAATGGGTTAGAGGTGCGCAATGCAACCGTGTTGTATGAGATATGATCGAACAAGTAAAGAATGAAATGCTATGATGAAATACACTCAATCAACAACACAAGTAAAATAAACAAGAGAAGATGCACAAAGAAAAGGGTAGTTCTCAAGCAAATAATTGAAGACAATATAAAGCTAGAGAAATGTAGAGCAAGATGACGCAAGGCAATCACAAACACAATTGATTTGTTTCGAGGTTCGAGCCACCGCTCTAGTCCCCGCCTTCACCTCCGTGAAGGGTTTCCACTATCCACCGAGGATGCCTTACAAGTTTGGTCTACCGAAGACCCCAAGCCCGTAGCTTCACAACTTACAAAGAACTCCACCTAGGAGTTGTCTCCACAAGAACAAGGATCACAAGAACAATAGTGATCTCCTCAAGATCACAAAACTCTTTCTCAAACACTTTTACAATTCTCACTCTTTTTACAACTTCACTATAGTATGAGTAATGGATTTTTGGCTCTATGAAGTGTGGTGAGAAAACTTCAGTTGTAGAGTGATATTAGCAATCAAACACAACTGAAAAACAAACTTTAAAAGAGTTGGAAATGAAAGCTTTAAACAATTTTTCTCTTTCTCTTGAAAACAATGAAAACCAAGGATTTTTCTAAGTAACATAACAAAGACCTATTGCCCTCTATTTATATGGAGAGAATAGGTTAAAACTCTTTTCTTTTCACCTAATTTGACCTGCAAAAGGCCTCCAACAACTCTCTAAAACTCTGTTAAAGAAGACAGAAAAAACAGATTTTCAGACTTGCCCAAGAGGAAAGAGCCGTTGGCCAGCAGCAGGCTTGGCGGTCGACCGGTCCGGTCGACCGTCGCCTTGCTGGCAAAGAGCCGTTGGGCTCCGGTCGACCGTCCGGTCGACCGTCCCCTTTGAGGAAACACAGTTTCCCTTCTGGCGGTCGACCGTCCGGTCGACCCAAACAAACCGAGAGTGGCCTGCTTTCAGTCGGTCGACCGGGCCGGTCGACCGACAGACGTGCACAAACGTGCACATCCTGACACAGGCGCCGGTCGACCGGGCGGTCGGCCGGTCAACCTGAAATAAGAAAACTGGCAGGATTTTGGAGTTGGAAATTTTTGTGAAAAATATTTTGAGATACTTATAACTAAGTATTATGCAAAAATAGTCTATACACATGTTTTAAACAAGATATTCAATTTGTAACAAGGTTGGATACATGTATATAAACTTAGGCATAAAACTTAGAAACAAACATTTTTAAACATAGAATTTTGTAAAGGGAAAAATGTGTGTGTGTATCCTAGAGCCAAATATCATATACTCAAACTTTAACATTCTATTCTTACAATGTTCTAAGGACTTCAAGACTTCAAGAGGGGCTTTCTCCACTTGATCTTCAATTTTGCATCTTGAGCCCAATTTGAGTTGTCTTGAGTCCAAGTCACCTTCCTTTAGGGAAGAAAACACCTATGCAAGATAGAAACCTGAAACACACTTAAACAACAAATAATATTAGTACAAATAACTAATATGTTTTGTAATCATCAAAACAAACTAAAGACGGATGAATGTAACCTTGGGCCAACACTTTTCCTCCACAGTATTCTTCATATCCTCAACTTTTAATTTCAACATCACCAATGCATATACAATATTTGGCTCTCTTTTTTACTGACACAAAAATAAAATAATACACAACCAGCACTGTATGATACTGTAGCTCCAGAAACACAAGAACCAACTAGCACAACCACTAAAGGAAGATCCAAAACTTCTAAAGTGTAAAATCATTTCGAAAAAATATTGATAGCAGAAAAAATGCAGAATGTAAGTACTATCATCATCTTGTGGCCATAAAGGAAGATACGGTACAGGTGTTCTTACTAAATATTATGACAAGAAGCATATTAAAGATCACAGTTTACCACCTTAATAAGCACAAATATTAGTAGATTTGGGTACACTCTCCACTTTGAGATATAAGCATGAAGTAAAAAAAACATAAATTAGCTAAATTTATTATTTGAGCAGAACTTCTATTTTTTTTTTACTGAATCAGATGCACTTGTTGATTATCTTAAATCTATTTTTGCTCCTGATTATAAGAAAATTGCGAGACAAACTATAACTAAATAAATTGGAGATTATTTTGTAGATAGAAAAAATATTTTGAAGGCTCATTTTACTAGTGATACTAGAAAAAAATCATTAACTTCTGATATATGTGAAACTCTTAATTTTATTTATTATTTAAGTGTTATTGCTCACTTTATTAATGATAACTGAGTTTTAGGAAAACGTATTTTATCATTTTTTAAGTTTCCTGAGAAATATTCTACTACAAATGTAGCAAATTCAATTTACTTGTAAAAATTATGGTATTGAAAATAAAATATTTTTTATTTTTTTTGATAATGCTAGTGAAAATATTGCTTCAATAAGACAATTGAAAATACTATTAGATCCGAATTTAAATGATATACTTTTTTATGTTAGATGTGTTTGTCATATATTAAATTTATGTGTACAAGATGGTCAAAAAAGCTTAGATAAATATATTTATATAATTAAAAAATTATTTTACATATAAAACACAGCGATCCTAAGAGGCAATCTTTTAAAACTTATTGCCGACAATGTGGACTGAAGGAAAAGTTGCTCCAAGCAGATGTGGAAACTCATTGGAATCAAGTTACAATATGATTAAGGATTGTCTTCCCTATAAACAAGAAATTTAATTTTTTACAGTAAATGAATATTTATCTTTTTATATTAGTAATGAGGAGTGGAAATTTTATGAATTTTTTTTACTTTTTTAGAAATATTTGACATTGCCATAAAAATGCTTTCTTGCACATATTATCCCATATGTAACTTAGTTTTTTATAATCTTAATAAGATTGCTCAAGTATTTGCCGCATATAGAGATAATGATAGTCTTGAAGAGGCTATACATGATATGGAAAAAAAATTCAAAAAAATTTTAAAGCTGTGCCTTTTTTATTTTACTTAGCTGCATTCATGACTTCTAGAATTAAAATGGATAATTTAAAACTTTAATTACCCAATTTTATATAATATTATTATGAACAAAATGTAGATAAATTACTTTGATAAATTATAACTCTTCTAGAAGAAATATACTCATATGAGTTATTTCGCTTTCTTCTTCTGAGGTTAGGACATCAACACCACCGCAAAATTCTTCTACTAGTATAGGTAAAAGATTATCTAATTTTAAAAATCTACTTTCCTGTAATACTAGAAAGAAACATTCTTTAGGAGCAGGTTCATTCGATGAACTTAATTATATTGAACACAATGTCTGCTGAAATAAATGAAAGTGATGATAAACCATGGGAAAGATTTAAAGTTTTGTCATAATGGAAAGAACAAAGAAGACAATTTTCTATTCTTTTCACCATGGTCCGAGATATACTAACACCTCTAGCCTTTACAGTAGCATCTGAGAGCGCATTTTCTACAGGTGGTTGAGTTTTGACGTCCTGGAGGAGCAGGCTGACGCCCGAGCTCTTGGAGATGGCTGTTTGCTTAAAGGATTGGATCGATGCAGAAAGAGGCACACAAGGAAAAGTCATTATAGACAAAGACTTTGAACAGGACGAGGATAAAGAGTAGAGAACCCTACATTGTATAAGATGAGCAGCTTGCTGTCTGATCCAATGTTATTCTGTCAAGCTCAAAATGAAGAGTGACGGTTACGGTCATCTCTTCTTCCTTTGCTACCGTGAGATAAATATTGAAAATAATAGTAATTTTTGTGTCGTTTGTACATTGACTTTTCGATATTAATAAAATGACTTACCTTGCAAAAAAGACTTGTAATTTGTGTATTTCAATTTTAATAATTTTTTATAACTTTTGACAGTTTTCTAATTTTTTTCTCTTTATTTCATATTTTTTCCAATTTTCTTTGTAACTTTTAATTTTAAAAATTAATGGGAAATTCAAAAATTTCAAACAAATTAAAAAAATTCTGAGACGGGTCCATCCCATCTCAATGAATCCGGGTAGTAAATCAGGTCAAGAGACCCGATTCGTACACCAAGCATATAATCCGCCTTGATTCACGTAATAGGTTCGTTAGGCTAATATGAGGAATTAACCTTAGCCATCCCTATTACGAGGTCACATGTACGATGTGCAGTTGTGGTACCCCACAAGCCAAAAAAAAAAAACAAAAGAATAAAAATCTGAATTCTTAATTAAATGAGTGGTCCCAATCGGACGCCAATCAAGCGATTTGCATAATTGTACGGAACTGGTGGGCATGGCCAGCTCACACTCACGAGGTTGCATGAAGACCTACAATTCCATTGGATCATACAACAACTCCAATAGACAACTAGCACTCTTGGAAAAATGAAAGGGTTCAGAGATGACTGCGCACCCTGAAATAGATGCAACAAACTAAAACTCTACGCTGAAATTACGCAACGATCAAAGGTTAACTTGATAAACATCTATTTCAATAGATTAATGTGTTGGAAAATTCTCTTCTTCTTCGGCTCCACCTATTTTATATCCTTCAACTTTCTTATTTAGCACTTTCATTCTCATTAATGCATCAAGTCATTTATTAGCACTGACATCTTGCTCCCTTTAGTTAGCTCTTTCAAATCACATGTATATTGTAATTCTCATAGGGCGAGATCACCCATGACTAGTCTGTTGCATCTTTCTTGACGGCTAGTAATCTTATTTCTTGAGAATCAAAGAAGGAATTGTCTCGCCATCATCTGCTAAATTTGAATATTGTTCATGGCATTTACAAGTGTTATTGTGAGTACACATCAGATAAAAAAAGTTGTCACTAGACAGACAATTATATAGCTAATATCCAATCTACATATAATTTAAAACCTACAAATATAGTTCAAAAAAAAATCTCTTTACAAACTACGAATGAGGAGATTCAAACTCACAACCTTTTACAAGAAAAAGAAGTAATCTGACCACTTGAAGCTATGACATGTTCGCTAGTTGAAGCTTATGTGATGCCTCTCGAGAGTGTCATAGTGAATATTGAACTAATTAAGTCGAAAAGTTTGACCGTTGCGATGAAGAGTTGGATCAAATCGTAATAATTGGATGTCATTGTTGAAAACCTGAATCATATAAATCTAGACGAGGAAATCCTTTTCACTATATATAGTTTCTGAATCTTTTAACAAATTCCGTGTATCTTATTCCCCTACTCTCTGTCGCAAAAAGAATTATCATCATAGATATGTTAGAGATGTTGCTATAGCACTGTGAGATTCGGATTGAGGCTCCTAATTTGCAACGTCTAAGAGGTTTGGGTTTCAAATCCCTGCGGCTTGGAACCTGCCGACAAGAAATTTTTTTACCTATGGTTACGCCCCCTATTCATCTCTGGGACTTCCGTCATCGGTTACTGTCATTGGGTCACAAATTTCCTGACCTTCCGCTGCTGACGCCAGCCGCTCGATAGGCCAAGCTTGTCATGATTCTTTGTGGTGAATCACGTCATACCGCCCTGTCACTCCTTGCGCGTGAATCACGATCGGGCAGCATGTCCTTGAGGTATAAAATTTGTGAGAGATGTGTATGTGATTGGTTTTCTCTATTCTAGCTTTTGAGTCGCACAATAATCTTGCAGAGCCGAATAAAGTTATGAAGCACAAATGGTCGGCCTGTACTGGGACAATGGGTGTGTATTGCATCAACAATTACCTCAGGGAGATGTGGTGCAGGTTTGTTAATGACTTGACAACTGACTTCTTTAAAGTAATAGTTCTCTAAAGACCCTAGTTCTCTTAAGTCATTTAAACTAAAGAAGTTGATTAAACTAAGCAAAGATGAAGGACGACCTTGACTGCCGCCTTCTCTAAAGTGTGTGTATAAACACAAGAAGGCCCGTTGCGGGTAGCCAAGCAAAGCATTCCAACAGATATTCAACCAAAGAAAGCTAGCTAGAAGAAAAGAGAAGAAGTTAAAACGGAGCAAAGATGAAGGATGAAGTTGATCAAATCCCTCATATGGTTGGAGGGCTAGGAGAAACAAGCTATGCCACCAATTCCACTCTTCAGGTTCACTCACTCTCTCTCTAGTTTTCCATGCTAGTAGCTATATATATACACAAACGCTAGTACTTTTAGTTTGCAATGCTCCGAGACAGTATAGGAATAGAAATAAATTTAGCTTGGATAACTGTTTTTCTACAGGAAAAAGCAATATACAAAGCAAAGTCCGTAGTTCAAAAATGTACATGGGAGGTATACTCCACGGTACAACCCGAGATTTTCATTGCAGTTGACTTAGGCTGTTCATGTGGTCCTACCGCATTCATAGTAATCTCTGAGATCATGGAAGCAATTCATGAAATTTCCTACCGATTAAGCTACCAGCCGCCAGAGCTTATGTTCTTCCTGAATGACCTCCCTGGAAATGATTTCAATACTATCTTTAAGTCCTTAACAAGATACAAGAAAAAAGTTAGAGAAGAGAATGAGACTAAACATGTGCCATATTATGTTGCGGGAGCACCGGGATCATTTTATGGAAGGTTATTTCCAAAAGAGACTGTCCACTTTATGCACTCCTCGTACAGTCTTCACTTTTTATCTAAGGTATGCTCTTAATGTAGCTTGTTTTCCTTAAGAAGAATCAACTTTCAAATTATAGATAAAAATATATTTATGATGTATTATTTAATTTATTTTAAATACAAATTAATTGGCCAATTTGAACTATGATGCTAGGTTCCTAGAGGACTTGAGGATGATTTAGGAGCTCCTATAAATAAAGGAAATATTTACATTGACAATACGAGCCCGCCTATAGTGTCCGAATCATATTTAGTACAATTTCAACAAGATTTCTCAACATTTCTCAAACTTCGTTCCAAAGAGATCGTTTCTGGAGGGCAAATGGTTATAACATTTTTAGGCAGGAGCAAACTGGATCCAGCAAGTGGGGAAATGAATCATCTTTGGGGACTATTAGCGAAAGCACTGAATTCCTTGGTATCAGAGGTATACGAAAGTTATTTTTCATATGTACACACATAATCAAATTTCACAAATTTTCTATAGAACAGTGAGAAAAGTTCATACCATAAAATTCGTTCTCAACTTTGGTTCTCTATGGCTATAAAATTTTTAGTTATGTATTAATAAGTAGATTTCATCTTCAACATATTAGTAGGGCATTTTAGATTTATTGTGAAATGTGTTTCATTTAAGATTTATAGTAATTTCATTTTCATCGGCACACATGGTCATTTTAGTCATCTTCAACATTTTGTTTATGAATCCTTTAAAAAGAAATACAAATTTAGTGATTAGAAAATCATATGTTAAGTAATTCAATCGGAGTCATTCAATAGGTCCTTTAAGAAAGTACTTGATGCATTTCACTTGTATATGAGATATGATATAATTGTATGTTGACATTAATTATTTTGATTAATTCAGGGAGTTCTAGAGCAGAAAAAAGTGGATGCATTTGATTTACCATTCTATGCACCTGCTATGGAGGAAGTGAAGGCAGTAGTTCTAAATGAAGGATCCTTTGAACTTCATCAAGTACATACTTTCGAGTTGAACTGGGATCCTTATGATGACTACAATAATAATTTTGTTGCAGATTACTTTCGAAGCGGAGAAAATACAGCAAAAATTATTAGAGCCGTTTTGGAACCCATGCTTGCAAGCCACTTCGGTTATGTAATAATGGATAGTTTATTTTCAAGATATGCCATGAATGTTGCACAACATCTCAAGGAACAGAAAACTAAGTATGTTATTTCACCATAGCTCTTAAAAAGAGAGAATGATCAAGAATGGAGATAAATTATGATACGAAAATTATCTCAGAACCATATGATTTGAAGTAATAAAGTTTGTGTAATCAACAAATATGTAAGACTCGATGTCATGTGATATTTATCATAAATGTGTCGTTTCCCTAAAATTACAAAGTTGCCCTTTATATCCTTGACTTTTCGGTAAACTTATAATTACTTTACAATTGTTTCACAAGGAAATTAAATTGCTAAATACATATCTTTTGAATTTAAGGGAACCGAATGGTCCATACTTATAGGTTTCTTATATTATTACGACGTTAACTCTTAATTAAATAACTTTTGTTATCTCTGAGTCACAAGTTTTGTTAACAAAGTGCTCTAAATCAGCCAATTCATGAAAACATCAAGTACCAAAGGTCAAAGATCAAAGAAGAATCAGGAATTAATTAGATTAAATCTATGAGGAACAATAATGTCGTTCAAACAAGCTACATAATTAAATCTAGCAGGAACAATAACGTCGTTCAAACAAGATGCATAAATAGAGCAGCGAATTTTATGGGGTTGTATGTCCAATTTGCTTTTATGAGTTGTTTGTGTTACAAATGTTGTTGGGATTTTGATAAATCATGAGGAACCACTACAATAGAAATGAGCTTCAACGTCATTCATTTCAAGGCGGTTTGAGTCACAATCGACGTGGATCAAAAGACGGTGGCAATTTTGAAATTTGATGAAGAACACACAAGTTAGTGTTTTTGATCTTTCACGGCGGTTCTTCAAAGAACCGCCATCAAAGCTCAAAGGCGGCGGCAATTTTAAAATTTGATGAAAAATACACAAATTGTGTTTTGATTTTTCACGGCGGTTCTTTGAAGAACCGCTGTAAAATTTCAGAGGGCGGTGAAAATTTTGAAATTTGATGAAAATATACAAGTTGTGTTTCAATCTGTATGAACTAACTCCAACTTTTATGTCTTCAGAGCCTTTCTCACGTTTGAGAAACTGACTCTCTGCTACTTTCCAAAGACGCAGTTTTCATTGAAATCTAAGTCTATAGATTTCAACCCCTGCAACTTATACTTGGAGAGCATAATTTTCATTCCCGTCTGGCTCATATCGCAAGCTTTTGATGCCGGCATCTGACTCCGATGAAGCAACTAAAATTGTCGCTCTAGAATTAGACGTCATGTAAAAGGTACATTCCTTCTTTCCGTGTGCTATCACCATGGCACCCTCCGTGATCTTGCATACATCATGATCGAAGGTGATTTTCATCCCTTTGTCCGCAACCTGACCGACGGAGATCAGATTTCTCTTTAGCTTCAGTACATGTCTGATGTTTCTCAATTTCAGTATCGAGGCATTAAGAGGCTCACCATCATATTGCCCTTCCTAATAATGTCACAAGGTTTATCATCTCCCAGAAACACCTTTTCAAGATCACCTTTTGTAATCACCTAGAGGGGGGGTGAATAGGTGATGAGCTAATCTAATGGTCAACTAATGCGGAATTAAAACTTATTTAACGCTAAAACTTCTTAACTAAGCACCAAGTATAACACAAGAGTGTAACCGGATTCCCCGTGAAGGGCTCTGGACTAACTCCTCAAGATTCCTCTAAATAAGAGTTGAGGTGCTGCGTTGGCTCTCTTGGTTGAATACTAATGTTAGCAAACAAACCCCAAGCATATAACAATGTGAGCACAAATATATATCTAGCATATAAAGATGAAAGCAATATAAGTATGCAAGATATAAACAAGAAAGAGATAGAGAGAGCAATCGCAAATACGGGAGATTTGTTTCGAGAGTCAGCACACTTGCTCTACGTCCCCGCCTTCAACACTATGAAGGATTTCATTATAAACCGATCCCACCGGATCACTCGGTGCCGCAACACCTACAAGCGAGTTCACACCTGAACTCCTTGGACTCTCTAATCTCTTCACTCATTCCCGCAAGAACTACATACCGCAAGCCAACTAGCTCACCGAGGCCGCACCTCAAACACCGAGTTCTCACTAGAACCCGAAACACCGCGAACACACAAGTCCGCCTCCTCAAAAAAAAGATGAAAGTTTTGGTGATCTAAACACTCGATCACCTCAAATCCTCACACAACAAAGATCCATATAGGTAGATATAGCAATGGATAGCTCAAGTATATGTGTGAGAAAACTAGGATTGAATTGGTGGAGGAAAACACAAGAATCACTTTGAAAAACACTTGATAAACTCTCCTTTTGAATGGAAGTATTTGGCTCTTAAACAAGTTGAGAAAACCTCTCAAAAGAGTTAGAAAAACTGGTGCAAAAAACCCACTTGAAATCTTGTTCAAAACAGTCCATATAAGCCCCCCTTTTATAGGCTAGGAAAACTAGCCGTTGGGGCAAATTTACAGCCCAGACGGCTATCGGTCGACCGGCCCGATCGACCACCAACGGTCAGATTTCTGACTGTTGGAGCCTCGGTCCACCGGCCCGGTCGACCATGGCCTGGAACAGAGAGCAGAGCTCTCTGTCGGTCGACCGGCCCGGTCGACCGGGGCTTTCCAGAGAGCAGAAGTTCTCTGACGGTCGACCGGGTCAGTCGACCGGCCCTCCAGCCAAACTGGCGTGCAAGTTCTGTGCACGTCGGTCGACCGAATCGGTCGACCGACTCCTAGCTCGGTCGACCGGTCCGGTCGACCGGCAGAAGCCAGGACTGATTCTTTTAGGGTTTTAAAACTTGACTTTTTAGCTTAAATAAAATCACTAAAATTCTATAAAAATAGTTTCAGTATTATACTTTGATATACAAACATGTTTGAGTAAAAACAAGACATGTTACAAACATTTTGAACTATTTTTGTAACTTAGAAATTTTGGCTAAAAACAAAAACTATATTTTTCTAAAACTTCTTCAAATACAAAAACAAGATATTTTAAACACTTTTAAAGCATGGTGTATATGGATATGATCCACTACACATAAATGATGAAATACATATGTTTTTGACAATAAGCACTAAAACGGTTTTGGTTAAAAACACATGTATATAATAAACTTCAAAAATCAAACCGGTATTTTATCAAAATGAAAAGTCTTTTCAAAAATAAAAATTCTTTTATGAAAACTCATCTAAATCAAGAGTGTGTGTGTGAATATGGTATACTTGAGCAATCCACCAACTATTCTATCCTTTACATTTTAACTAAAAATAAATTCTTAATAAAACAAACCTAGACACAAGTCTTGATCTTGAAGGTCTTCACTTGAAGTCTTCACATCTTCTTGACTTGGTCCAAACTTGATCCAAAGAGCTAGACTCCTCTTGAGTACTTGATATGGTCTTGATGCATAGGCTCTTGAATCAAACCGTGTTAGCTCTAAAACTTGACTATAAATCCTTTATTGAAGCTACACACCTACTAAGGTCTTGATCACAAATCTGAGAATAAATAAAAACAAGATCATTAGTATTATAACTACATGAGTTGATCATCATCATAACTAGAGTGATGGGCCTTTGGACCAACAATCTCCCCCTTTTTGATGATGACAAAACTCATGGAGTTATATATGTTGGCCCGAAGGCCCATCACTCTAGT
Source organism: Agave tequilana (assembly GCA_038442645.1). Taxonomy (NCBI): domain Eukaryota; kingdom Viridiplantae; phylum Streptophyta; class Magnoliopsida; order Asparagales; family Asparagaceae; genus Agave; species Agave tequilana. The sequence continues at coordinate 68,889 of JAVJIF010017284.1, forward strand.
TTTGATGATGATCAACTCATGTAGTTATAGTACTAATGATCTTGTGTTTAATTAGTGACAGATTTATGATCAAGATCTTAGTAGGTGCATAGCTTCAACAAAGGATTTGAAGTCAAGTTTTGGAGCTAGCACGGTTTGATCCAAGAGCCATTGGATCGTGTTTGGACTAAGTCAAGAAGATGAGAAGGCTTCAAGTGAAGACTTCAAGAAGATGAAGACTTGTGTCTAGGTTTGTTTTTATAAGATTTTGTTTTTAGATAAAATGTAAAGGATAGAATAGTTGGTGGATTGCTCAAGTATATCATATACACACACACACTCTTGATTTAGTTTGTTTTAGAAAAGAATTTTAACCAAAAACCAAACCGGTATTCAAGTGAAGACTTCAAGTGTTTGATTTTTGGTTTTCAAGTTTATATGTTTTATCCAAAACCATGTTTAGTGCTTAATGTCAAAAACATAGATATTTCACCATGTTTGTGTAGTGGATCATATCCATACACTCTATGCTTCAAATGAGTTTAAATATCTTATTTTTGTATTTGGAGAAGTTTGGAAAACAAGTTTTGAAAAATCAAGTTTGGAAAAATACTGTTTTTGTTTTGAGCCAATTTTTCTAACTTACAAAAATAATCCAAATCATTTGTAACATGCCTTGATTTTGTGCAAGCATGTTTGTTTATCAAGGTATATTGGTAAAACTATTTTTGTAGATTTTCTGTGATTTTATGGGATTTTATTTCATTCAAAAAGACCAAGTTTTAAATCCCCTTAACTGTGCTGTCTGGCTTCAGCCGGTCGACCGAGCGGTCGACCGAAGCCTAAAGGCGGTCGACCGACGTGCACAGACGTGCACGCCAGTTCTGGCAGGAGGGCTGGTCGACCGACCCGGTCGACCGTCCAGAGAGCTCTGCTCTCTGGAAAGGCCCCGGTCGACCGGGCGGTCGACCGGACTGAGAGACTTGCTCTCTGTATCCTGGCCTCGATCGACCAACCGGTCGACCGATGGCTCAATGGTCTGAAAAATGACCGTTGGCCGGTCGACCGGACGGTCGATCGACAGTTCTGTCAGGCCTCCAACGGCTAGTTTTTGGAGCCCTATAAATTGGGCCATTTGGGGGCTGTTTTGATTAAGATTTTTTAGTGGGTTTTGAGCCAGTTTTTCCTACTTCATTAAAAGAGTTTTTTCCTACTAAATTGAGAGCAAATACTTCCAATCAAAAGGGGAGTTTATCAAGAGTGTTTTTAAAAGGAATTTCTTGAGTTTTCCTCCACCATCTCTTTCCTAGTTTTCTCACACAAACACTTGAGCAACCCATTGATTATTCAACCTATAGGAGTGTTGTAGTGAGATTATTTTTAGGTGATCAAAGTATTGTGATCACCAAAGACTTATTCTTTGTTCTTTGAGGAGGCAGACAAGTGTGTTCGCGGTGTTTTCGAGTTCGGGTGCGAACTTGTTGTTTGAGATGCGGCCTCGGCGAGCTTGTGGGGCTTGCGGTGTGTACAGGCTAGAGAGTCCGAGAGCTTGTAGGTGTTGCGGCACCGAGGAGTGATCCATAGGGATCGATTATAGTGAAAATCCTTCGTGTGTCGAAGGTGGGGATGTAGAGCAAGTGTGCTCGAACCTCGAAACAAATCCCTTGTGTTTGCGATTGCTCACTCTCTCTCTTTTGTCTCTTGTTTATATCTTGCATTCCTTTATTGTGTTTATCTTTATATGCATGATATACTTGTGTGCTTAATTGATATACATGCTTAGGTTTGTTTGCTAACACTTGTATTTAACCAAGAGAGCCAACGCGGCACCTCAACTCTTATCTAGGGAATCTAGAGGAGTTAGTCCAGAACCCTTCACGGGGAATTCGGCTACACTCTTGTGTTATACGTGGTGTTTAGTTTAAGAGTTTAATTTAGGTCATAATAGTTTTTAATTTCGCATTATTTGGCATTTAGTGACCATTAGATTAGCCATCACCTATTCACCCCCCCTCTAGGTGATTTTACAATTGGTATCAGAGCCAAGTGCTCTGAATTTGGGTCTTACAATCTAGAGTTAAAGATCCTCATTTTAGGCTAATCACTATATTTTGTACACACACCATGGACTTCATGTCACCACCCATGTTTGACATTCTTAACATCCCTATATGGAAGGTGAATATGTCCTTGTACCTCAAAGCCCTAGGCATTCTTGTTTACCTTGTCATCACTAATGATTATTGTTTAAATGGCAAGAATTTTGAGGCTAATGCAAAAGCCCTAAATGCTTTATGATCTACCCTAAATGATGATTATTTATTTAGGCTTGCTAATCTTGATTTGATTTTTGTAGTTTGGAACACCCTCCTCTCCCTTGGCGAAAATGAACAATACTATGCGGGAGCGATTCGGATGTTGGAAGTGACGTCTCCAACAAGTGCTATATGGTCCAAGGGGATAACCCCCTTGAGGCAACTACCGAATCCGAGGTAGAAGATAATGACATGTCATATGATGAACTTGCTTCATTTTGTCAACAACTATTAGAGAAATATGACATGCTTAAGAAAGATAATAAAAATTTGAAAAAGAAATTTGATTGCATGCTTAATGAAAAAGATTCATTAGAAAATAAGGTTGCATGCATTGAAAAAGAAAATGAATTTTTGAAAAATGAGAATGTTTCCTTGCTTTCAAAATTGGATGATCTTTGTGAAGGAAACACATATTTGAAAAATAAAATTGTTTTGGTGGAAAAACAAAAAGAAGTTGTTTTTCAAGAAAACTCTTGTTTGAAAAGAAAAATTTTTGAAAAAGAAAAAGAAAAAGGTTCTAAAAAGAAAAAGACTTTTGATCATGCTTTACATGCCACCACTTCTATTGATCAAAATGAAGTTAAATTTTTGAAAAAGAAAATTGATTGTTTGAGCTCTACTTTGAGCACATATGCATTTAACCATTCTAGATTGGAGTCCTTGTTTTCAAAGAAACAAACTCCACACATTCATGCACATCATCATCATGCATATACTTATGTTGCATGTCATGATCACACCCACACACATAAGCATCCTAAGGTGTACAAATGTACACATTGTGGCCGCAAAGACCATTTAGTAAAGTTTTGTTATGATAAGATTAATCATTTAAATTTTGCTAATAAAAATGTTTGGGTGCCTTACAAAGCTAACCCCTAAGGACCCAAAAGAGAATGGGTACCGAAACCCCCACCGTGTGTTTTTGATGTAGGTGAGGGCTCTCACAAAACGTGAGAGGGATGGTGCCTTGATGGTGGATGCACATGGACTTGATGGACACATATATAGATGCATCGCTATCAAGGAGGTTTGGTGAGTCAACCACCATGTTTGGAGATTTGGAATAGTTTTTTGGCTTGGTAACTATTTCTAAACTCCTAATTTATTTACATGCTTGTTCATATGTCATATTTTTAGCATGTTCATGTTTTAATTGTTTTTGTGCTTCATGTGGTAAATACTAGTTTAAATGTAGTTTTTATCAAAACTTGTATTTATACATGTACAAATAGTGAGAACAAATTGATTCATATATGTTTGCACTTCATGCTCATTTGTACCCACTATATGCACATATATAGGCTAGTTTTGATGATTCTTTCATTTATACTTGTTTTGCCTATTTTCATGTTTTACTTCATGTATATGTATTTTTAAATTCAAATCTAATAAATATACATGTATAACCGTGAGTCTCTTGCCTTCATGCAAATACCTTCAATAGACTCTTTTATGTTTGGGATATGTATGTATATTGTTAGATTTAGATAAATCATACATATACCTAGAAGTTTGTTTTGTTTTAATGAAAAATGAATTTACATTTTGTTTTTAAGCTTCATTGATTATTTTCATGGTAAATGCTATTTACATAATCTTTGAACACTCATACCTTATTTGTTTATTCATGACTTTGTTTCATGATTATTTTTTTTTTGAGCTTTATGGACCATGAGTGCTTGAATTTTTGTGTATTTAGTATGATTCATGAAAAACATATGATTTGGTTTCATGTTCTTTTTTTTCTTTTTTCTTCTTTTTTTGAAGAATCTTTAACTAGTTTTTCAAAAAAATTAATTTAATTAGTTATTTATTCTTCAATGTTTTATGAGTTATACACATGATCCTATTATTGTTTCAATTGGTATCATTGAATCATTTCAATTGGTATCAATTTGACTCTATTTTTGTATACACTCATATTTTGTTTTCTTATATATGTATGTATCAATTTCAATTGGTATACTCATTTTTCATACATATATATGAGTTATTTGTGCTTGAGTTAAAATTGTTTTTACATGTTTAAAGCACAAAGTTATTTATGATAAGAAAATAAAAAATTTTAAGAAAAATTCTCAAGGTTTGTTTTATTGAGAAAATTCAAAATTTTGTTTTATAAGAAAAATCAAAATATTTTTGAGTTGTATTGCCTATATGCAAGGAGAGCTTAACATCTCTTCACATATAGATTCATGTTGAGTGTATTGTATATTGAGGAGCTTGACAACTCTTCTATATGTGGTACACGTGTGTAGGGGGAGCATCACATCTCCTCTTATGCATTACATAATATGTGTTATGTGAATTGGGGCTTGTCATCCCTTCTTCATGTAATACATATGTGTAGGGAAGTTAACTTAACGTCTTCCTCTTCATGAATGTATATCGCATATAATCCTTTATTGATTGATTTATGTTTACCCCCTCATTGGTTCCTTATTTCGGACAAAAAGGGGGAGAAAAATTTATTTATTTTTGTTTTTACTTTAACCCCTTTGTTGATGATTGACAAAAAGGGGAGAAGTATTTGAGATATATGCATGTTTTCCTTTACTTAAGGGCGAGAAGTATTTGTTTTCCTTGCTTAAGAGGGAGTAGTATTTGTGTTTATGCATATATGTTTTATTTTGCAAATAGGGGAAAAAGAATTTGATTTATTTTATGCTTGATTGGCATGTTTATCTCCTAGATTTGCATACATGTTTATGAGCATACATTGCATATTTATTTATTTGTGATGCATGAGTTAAGGGGGAGCTTCTTTGAAGCTTTACTTTAATCCATGCATATATAAATTCATGAGTTTTGTCATCATCAAAAAGGGGGAGATTGTTGGCCCGAAGGCCCATCACTCTAGTTTTGATGATGATCAACTCATGTAGTTATAGTACTAATGATCTTGTGTTTAATTAGTGACAGATTTATGATCAAGATCTTAATAGGTGCATAGCTTCAACAAAGGATTTGAAGTCAAGTTTTGAAGCTAGCACGGTTTGATCCAAGAGCCATTGGATCGTGTTTGGACCAAGTCAAGAAGATGAGAAGGCTTCAAGTGAAGACTTCAAAAAGATGAAGACTTGTGTCTAGGTTTGTTTTTATAAGATTTTGTTTTTAGATAAAATGTAAAGGATAGAATAGTTGGTGGATTGCTCAAGTATATCATATACACACACACACTCTTGATTTAATTTGTTTTAAAATAGAATTTTAACCAAAAATCAAACCGGTATTCAAGTGAAGACTTCAAGTGTTTTGATTTTTGGTTTTCAAGTTTATATGTTTTATCCAAAATCATGTTTAGTGCTTAATGTCAAAAACATAGATATTTCACCATGTTTGTATAGTGGATCATATTCATACACTCTATGCTTCAAATGAGTTTAAATATCTTGTTTTTGTATTTGGAGAAGTTTGGAAAACAAGTTTTGAAAAATCAATTTTGGAAAAATACTGTTTTTGTTTTGAGCCAAAATTTTCAACTTATAAAAATAATCCAAATCATTTGTAACATGCCTTGATTTTGTGCAAGCATGTTTTTTTATCAAGTATATTGGTAAAACTATTTTTGTAGATTTTCTGTGATTTTATGGGATTTTATTTCATTCAAAAAGACCAAGTTTTAAATCGCCTTAACTGTGCTGTCTGGCTTCAGCCGGTCGACCGAGCGGTCGACCGAAGCCTGAAGGCGGTCGACTTAGGTCGACCGCTCGGTCGACCGACGTGCACAGACGTGCACGCCAGTTCTGGCAGGAGGGCCGGTCGACCGTCCAGAGAGCTCTGCTCTCTGGAAAGGCCCCGGTCGACCGGGCGGTCGACCGGACAGAAAGACTTGCTCTCTGTATCCTAGCCTCGATCGACCGACCGGTCGACCGATGGCTCAACGGTCTGAAAAGTTACCGTTGGCCGGTCGACCGGACGGTCGACCGACAGTTCTGTCAGGCGTCCAACGGTTAGTTTTGGAGCCCTATAAATTTGGCCATTTGGGGGCTGTTTTGATTAAGATTTTTTAGTGGGTTTTAAGCCAGTTTTTCCTACTTCATTAAAAGAGTTTTTTCCCACTAAATTGAGAGAAAATACTTCCAATCAAAAGGGGAGTTTATCAAGAGTGTTTTTAAAAGGAATTTCTTGAGTTTTCCTCCACCATCTCTTTCCTAGTTTTCTCACACAAACACTTGAGCAACCCATTGATTACTCAACCTATAGGAGTGTTGTAGTGAGATTGTTTTTAGGTGATCAAAGTGTTGTGATCACCAAAGACTTATTCTTTGTTCTTTGAGGAGGCGGACAAGTGTGTTCGCGGTGTTTTCGAGTTCGGGTGCGAACTTGTTGTTTGAGGTGCGGCCTCGGCGAGCTTGTGGGGCTTGCGGTGTGTACGGGCTAGAGAGTCCGAGAGCTTGTAGGTTTGCGGCACCGAGGAGTGATCCATAGGGATCGATTATAGTGGAAATCCTTCGTGTGTCGAAGGCGGGGATGTAGAGCAAGTGTGCTCGAACCTCGAAACAAATCCCTTGTGTTTGCGATTGCTCACTCTCTCTCTTTGTCTCTTGTTTATATCTTGCATTCCTTTATTGTGTTTATCTTTATATGCATGATATACTTGTGTACTTAATTGATATACATGCTTGGGTTTGTTTGCTAACACTTGTATTTAACCAAGAGAGCCAACGCGGCACCTCAACCCTTATCTAGGGGAATCTAGAGGAGTTAGTCCAGAGCCCTTCACGGGGAATTCGGCTACACTCTTGTGTTATACGTGGTGTTTACTTTAAGAGTTTAATTTAGGTCATAATAGTTTTTAATTCCGCATTATTTGGCATTTAGTGACCATTAGATTAGCCATCACCTATTCACCCCCCCTCTAGGTGATTTTACAATATATGCATGGATTAAAGTAAAGCTTCAAAGAAGCTCCCCCTTAACTAATGCATCACAATAAAAAATAAGATATTTAATGAAGCATATGATACTAAACAAATGTATGCATCAACTAGGAAAGAGAAACATGCATAAATCAAACATATTTTCTAAAAACCTTCTCCCCCTTTTCGTTTAAACTCTCAAAAAACATTCTTCCCATTTTCTAAAACACAAGATGCATAAACTCAATATATGCAAAAACACAAATATGCATATATAAACTCAAAATCTTTCTCCCCTTTTTGTCAATCATCAACAAAGGGGTTAAAGTAAACACAAAACAATGTTCTCCCCTCCTATGTTAGAAACAAAAAAAATCAACAAAGGAGTGAACTCAAATCAATCAATAAAAGATATATGTGATATACATTCATGAAGAGGAATACTCTAAGTTAACTTCCCTACATACATGCATTACATGAAGAAGGGATGACAAGCCCTAATTCACATAACACATAATATGCAACGCATAAGAGGAGATGTGAATCTCCTCCTACACACGTATACCGCATAAAGAAGAGTTGTCAAGCTCCTCAATATAAGATACACTCAACATGAATCTATATGTAGAAGAGACATTAAGCTCCCCTTGCATATAGGCAATATATATTAAAACATTTTTAAGTGAAATTTTTAATTACTTAAAACAAATTTTAAAATTTACTCAAGGTAATAAAACTCATTTTGAGATACCTTTGTAAATAAACAAAATTTTGAGATACCAATTGGAACTATATTTTGATACCAATTTAAATTTTCATGGATACCAATTGAAATAAATAGTTCAATAGATACCAATTGAAATATATTGTACATTTTGATATCAATAAAAAATACCAATTGTAAAAAAGTACCAATTGAAGATAATGCATAAGCTTATATAAAAGATACCAATTGAGAAATCAATTGAAAATTAAGATTTGAATTAAGCTTAGCATAAACATACTTTATGCTTTAAACATGTAAATATCTTGAAAATCAAGCACAAACAAATCATATATATGTATGAAAAGAGAATATCAATAGAAATTGATATTATTTGAAATGAAGCATACATATATAGAAAACAAAATATGAGTATATACAAAATAAATATCAATTGAGATACCAATTGAAAATAGCAATGTAAATCAAGTATATAACTCATAATTACCACCATTTTTATGCACAAGATAAAAGATTTTCAATAAGGCTTACAAGGCATACTCGCCCATCCGTCCTCCATTGAAGGGGTTTGTAGGGGTTTTCAAAAATAGAGTTTGAAAAATATTTTTATAGTGAAAACACTACCAAATGAAGAATAAATAACTAGTTAGATTAATTTTTGAAAAAAAAACTAGTTAAAAATCCTTCAAAACATGAAACCAAATCATATGTATCATAAAACATACTAAATACACAAAATTCGACACTCAAGGTCCATAAAGCTCAAAATGATCATGAAACAAAGTCATGAATAAACAAATAAAGTGTGAGTGCACAAAAATCATGTAATTAGCATTTTCCATGAAGATAGTCAATAAAGCTTGAAACAAACATGAATAACATTTTATTACAAATCATCATGAAAATTTATTTTTCATATAAAAAATCATAAAAATTTATTTCTCATTTTTAAAAAACAAACTTCTAGGTATATGTATGTTTTTGTCCAAAACTAATAATATCATACATATCTCAAACATAAAAAGAGTCCATAATATAAATTGCATGAAAGCAAATGACTCAAGGGGTATACATGTATATTTATTAGATTTGAATAGAAATACATATACATGAAGTAAAAACATGAAAATAGGCAAAACAAGTGTAAATGAGGAAATCATCAAAATTAGGCTATACATGTGCATATAGCGAGTACAAATGAACAATGAAGTGCAAACGTATATGAATCAGATGTTGCTCACTACTTGTACAAGTATAAACACAAGTTTTAATGGAATCTACATCTAACCATATATTTACCACATGAAGCACAGTCATAAAAACAAACATGCTAAAAATTATCAATTATAAAAGCATGTAAATAAACTAGGAGTTTTAGAGATAGTTACCAACACATGAACTACACTCTAATTCTCCAAAACATGGTGGTCGTCCCACCAAACCACCTTGATAGCGGTGCATCAAATGTGTGTCCATCAAGCCCATGTGTTGGAACCTGACAAGTTCAAGATGTTGACGCCTCTCCAATTACTAGATTTTGATGATGGACGAACACGACTACTACATGATGATTGCTCTACCTCAGATGGAGTTTATTATGCTTACGGGTGTTTGTGGAAGTTGTTGTGTAAACTTAGAAAGTTTTGAAATAGCCTTGATCAACTTACACACAAAATTAACCTTCCAAGTCGACTTACCCTATTGATATAGTCGACTACCCCAATGTAGTCGACTTGATATATAGCCCTAGTCGACTAGTCCACTTAGAACAAAAACTCTCAACTCTCTGTTTGGACTCTGTAAGCCAACTTAGTCGACTTGACTTTCTTACCTAGTCGACTAACAGATACTCTAGTCGACTAACCCTATTTCCAAGTCGACTAATCTTTGACACAAAAAATATCCAACTCTCTGTTTCTTTTCTGAAACAAAATTAGTCGACTACCCTTTTTATCCAGTCGACTAATCCAGTGTTTAAGTCGACTACAAGTTAGTTACAGTCGACTAATTTCAGTTATCCAGAAACTTTTGTTTCCAACAGACACTTCCCTAGTCGACTAACAATCTTACCTAGTCGACTAATAAGTGAACTTTTGCCTAGCCTAGTCGACTAATCCTGTATCCTAGTCGACTATAAGCAGTTTCTGACTGTTGGACAGTTTCTCTTATCTGATTCATTTGGCAACGTTTTCAAATGTTCAAATTGTCTGAATTGATGCCATAACTTACCTAACTGACCCTAGTCTACATCTATATATAGAGAAGTTATTCCAAAGGCCATTCACTAATTCTTTCAATCAGATTTCCAAAGCAAAAATTTCCAGAATCCTGAAAACTGAAATTTGCAACTTCTTTCTTCACCAAAAGCCATTTCCTCTTGTGAAGAATTCTGAAGTTAAACCTTCCTATACAGAACCTTGTCCACTACAGATCCTTATCAAGGCTATAGGAAGTTATTGTATTCATTTCAAAGAAAGTTGTACAAGGAGTCTTCTTGGGTGTAGAAGATTGTACAAGGCGTGTTCTCTTGGTGGAAGAGAAGTTGTGCACGTTGGCAAAGGGTGTTTGTCAAGTGGTGCACAAGGCACTTGTTGTAGGGTGTACACAAGGAAAGTAAAGGAAAATCTCAAGCGTTTGCTTGGGGACTGGATGTAGGTCACAAGGACCGAACCAGGATAACTCTCTGCTGTTTGCGTTTGTTTTTCTGTGCTTAATCTCTTGTGATTATTTAATTTCTGCAAGTGATTTGTTTAAAGTTTAAATAACACTATTCACCCCCCCTCTAGTGTTGTTTTGCTTGTTATATAGATCCTACATTTGGTATCAGAGCAGGTTTCAAGGCAAACAACCATACAAGGATGGCAACGGATTTCCAATCATCCCAATTCAAAGAAGGGCATTCTACACAACGTCCACCGCTCTTTGACGGAACCAACTACAATTACTGGAAGTGTAGAATGAAGATCTACTTGCAGTCGCTGAACTACGACCTTTGGAACATCGTAGAAGCAGCATACACCAAGCCTACAACCAACTATGACGCTTGGAGTGAAGAACAAAAGAAGAATGCAAATCTGGATGCCAAGGCGATGAACGCTCTCTTTTGTGCCTTAACCAAAGAAGAGTTCAACCGTGTGTCTACATCAACCTCTGCACATCAAATATGGCATACACTCGAGGTAACACACGAAGGTACGAACAAGGTTAAGGAATCTAAAATTTCAGTTCTTGTCCACAGATTTGAATTGTTCAAGATGAAGGAGAATGAAACCATATCCGAAATGGTTACAAGGTTCACCGACATCACCAACACTCTTGCATCCCTTGGAAAGGACTACACTCAAGTTGAACGAGTCCGTAAGATCCTTCGAGCACTCACACCGGAATGGGAGAAGAAGACAACCGCCATTGAAGAGGCAAACGATCTCTCCACCATGACATTAGAAAACCTAGTCGGTAATCTAATGGCATATGAAGTGCAAATAGAAGAAAGAAAGAAGGACGAACAACAACATCAATCCAAGAAGAAAGTTCTTGCCTTTCATGCATCTTCAGATACGGACAATTCGGATGAAGATGAAGAAGAAATGGCCATGCTTTCAAGGAAGTTCAAAAGGTTCTTAAAACAAGGTAAGTATAATAAGAATAAAGATACTAATGAAATTCCAACTTGTTTTAAGTGTAACAAACCAGGCCATATGAAGAAGGATTGTCCATTGATGAAATCAAAAGGACACTTCAAGACTTTCAACAAGTTCAACAAGTTCAACAAGAATAAGAAGGCCTTTCAAGCAACATGGGATGATAGCGACTCATCTTCCTCTGAGGACGAAGAAGAAGCAAAGGAAACCGCCAATATTTGCTTCATGGCCCAAGAAGATGAGGTACAAGATTATGATGCTTTATTAGAAGCCTTTAATGAACTTTATAGTAATTTCAAAACTGAAAAGATTAGAAATAAAGTTCTAATAAAGGAAAATGAAAAACTTATTAATGATAATTCAATTCTTGTTTCTCAAACATCATCTTTTAGTTCTCAAAAAGAAGAATTTGAAAAAGTTATTGTATCTTTAAAAAGAGACAATGAAGTTTTCTTAAAAGAGAATGCTTTACTTAAAAAGGAAACTTTTTCTTTAAGTTCTAGAATTAATGTTTTAGATAAAGATATGATAAGTTTCAAAATTAAGTATGAAGATCTTTTGAAAAATGTAAATAAATTTAATAAAGGAAAAGAAAGTTTAAATATGTTATTATCTTCTCAAAAGATGTCTAACAACCATTTTGGTCTTGGTTTTTCAAAAGATAACATGTATAAGCCTACTCATGTTGGTATTGGTTTTTCAAAGACTAATTTTGTAAAATCTACACATGTTCATAATCCATACAATTCTTTTGTAAAAAGAAATTATATTTCAAAAAGAAGTAGATGCAAATATATATGGGTTCCTAAGAATCTAAATAATATTGATAAGAATATTTATGTTGCATCTTTTATACATGATGTGTGTAATTCTAAGAATTATGTTTATACTAACAAATGGAAACCAAATTCCAATTGGATTTGGGTTCCTAAAGGCTAACCTTTTTCGGACCCTATCATGATGGGTACCATATTTATTGTTTTATCTTATAGGTACCTAACAAAGAAAAGTGGATACTTGATAGTGGGTGTTCCAAACACATGACCGGACATATACAACTATTGTCTTCCGTACAAATCAAAAAAGGAGGTACAGTGATCTTTGGAGACAATAACAAAGGAAAAGTTATTGGAACCGGCATTGTTGGTAATCTTTCAAAACCTCTTATTGAAAATGTCCTTTTGGTAAGTGGTTTAAAACACAATCTATTAAGTATTAGTCAATTATGTGATAAGGGTTATAAAATTGTGTTTGAAAAAGATGTTTGTCTTATTTATGATGCTACTATGAAAGATATTTTGTTTAAAGGTTTTCGAAACAATAACATATATGAATTGTCAATAGCATGCATGTCTTCAAATGAAAATTTATGTCTAATTGCTTCAAATAATGATTATTTTTTATGGCATAAAAGATTTGGTCATTTGAATATGAAAACTATTTCTAAGATTTCAAAATTTAACTTAGTTAAAGGTCTTCCAAAAATTGCTTTCAAAAAGGACTATTTTTGTGATTCTTGTCAATTAGGAAAACAAGTTAAATCTTCTTTTAAATCAAAAGATTTGGTTTCTACAAAAAGACCTTTAGAATTATTGCATTTGGATTTATTTGGTCCTACTCGTGTTTCTTCATTAAATAAGAGTAGATATGTTTTTGTCATTGTAGATGATTACTCACGTTTTACATGGGTGATTTTTCTGAAAAATAAAAATGACACTTTTGATGAATTTGTAAGTTTTTGTAAAAGAATTCAAAATCAAAAGTCTCTAAACATAGTCACTATTCGTAGTGATCATGGAGGAGAATTTGAGAATGAATCTTTTTCAAATTTCTGTAATAAGTATGGTATTACACATAATTTTGCATTTCCTAGAGCATCTCCTCAAAATGGTGTTGTAGAGAGAAAGAATAGGACTTTGCAAGAATGTGCTAGAACTATGCTTATGGATAGTAACTTACCAAAATACTTTTGGGCTGAAGCCACTGCTACTGCTTGTTATGTTTTAAATCGAGTACTTATTCGACCATTTTTAAATAAAACCTCTTATGAATTGTTTCATGATCGGATTCCAAAAGTTTCATATTTTAAGATTTTTGGTTGTAAATGCTTTATTTTAAATACAAAAGATGCTTTAGATAAATTTGATGCTAGATCCAATGAAGGTATTTTTGTTGGCTATTCTACTCATAGTAAAGCATATAGAATTTTAATAAAAAATCATTTACTATTGAAGAATCTTTACATGTTAAATTTGATGAATCCTTGACTAAACTTGTTTCTAATGATTCTCCACATGATGATGATCATATTATAGTTTCTCCTAATAAAAATATTGTTATATCTTCTGTTGATACTAACTTATCTAAGGATGAAGAGATTCCTACCGAGTTACCGAAAGCCTATGTTGAAGTAAGGAATCATCCACAAGATTTGGTAATTGGAGATATAAATCAGGGCGTTCAAACGAGATCCAAGTTGAACTACATGACACAAATTGCCTTCATTTCACTCATTGAACCGAAGAATATCAACGAAGCATGTGCGGATGATTATTGGACAATTGCCATGCAGGAAGAGTTGAACCAATTTGTAAGAAATGATGTGTGGGATCTTGTGCAACGTCCTACTGATCATCCCGTCATCGGTACAAGATGGGTCTTCAAGAACAAACTCAATGAATCCGGTGAAGTCATTAAGAACAAGGCAAGGTTAGTAGCACAAGGGTATAATCAAGAAGAAGGTATTGATTTCGATGAAACTTATGCACCTGTCGCAAGACTTGAATCAATTCGTATATTACTTGCTTTTTCATGTTTTATGAATTTCAAATTATATCAAATGGATGTTAAAAGTGCCTTTTTAAATGGAATAATTAAAGAAACTGTTTATGTTGAACAACCACCAGGTTTTGAACATGAAAAATTTCCTAACCATGTTTTCAAACTTAAAAAAGCTTTATATGGTTTAAAGCAAGCACCTCGTGCTTGGTATGATAGATTAAAGAGTTTTCTTTTAAATTCTGATTTTAAAATGGGAAGTGCAGATACAACTCTTTTTATCAAACATGTTCATAAAGATATCTTAATAATTCAGATTTATGTTGATGATATATTATTTGGTTCTACTAATGATGATCTTTGTCAAGAATTTTCTAAGACTATGCAGAATGAATTTGAGATGAGCCACATGGGCGAACTCACTTACTTCCTCGGTCTTCAAATCAAACAAATGAAGGATGGAATCTTCATCTCCCAATGCAAATACGCTAAGGAACTTCTAAAGCGATTTGGTATGGAAAATTCTGGTCACAAGAATACTCCCATGAGTACAACTACCTTTTTGGACAAAGATGAAAGTGGTAAGAATGTCGATCAAAAACTCTATAGAGGTATGATTGGCTCTCTACTTTATATTACTTCTAGTAGACCTGATATAATGTTTAGCGTATGCTTATGTGCTAGATATCAGTCAAATCCTAAGGAATCACATATTAAAGCCGTGAAAAGGATCTTTAGATATTTAAATAACACAGTCAACTATGTTTTATTTTATCCAAAGTCATGCACATTTGATTTATTATCTTATAGTGATGCTGATTTTGCTGGTTGTAAATCTGACCGGAAGAGTACTAGTGGTACTTGTCACTTTTTGGGACATTCACTAGTATCTTGGTTCAGTAAAAAGCAAAATTCCGTATCCTTATCAACAACTGAGGCAGAATATATTGCTGCTAGTGTTGCATGTGCCCAAATTATATGGATGAAACAAAGCTTACTTGATTATGGCATTACTCTCACAAATTCACCTATTATGTGTGATAATACAAGTGCTATTAATCTATCTAAAAATCCAGTTCACCATTCACGTACCAAACATATTGATATTAGACATCATTTTTTACGTGATCATGCTTTAAAAGGTGATATTTCTTTAAATTTCATATCAACTGATAATCAAGTTGCTGATATATTAACTAAACCACTAAAAGAAGATATCTTTATAAAATTTAGAAGAGATCTTGGTATTTGTAATTTTTCAGATTTTTAAACAATTTCTTAGATTTTTTCAAAGGCAGTATTTTTATGCAAGTTAGTCGACTTATAACTCTTATTAGTCGACTTATAAAAGTCTTAGTCGACTTGAAAAATCTCCTAGTCGACTCCTGTGAGAAACAGAAACTTCAATTTCTGATTTGTTCAGAATTAGTCGACTATAGAAAATTTACAGTCGACTAGATCTATTATTAGTCGACTAGTCTTGTCCTGTAAGTCGACTAATACTGTGAATTTCTGTTTTTTCTGTTTTCGGATTTCTGATTCAAACCCGACCCAATAACTTAAGTTAAGGATCCGATATCCATTATTTTTTAATCCTATCCATTGATTTATATCCAGGATTCATCTTAACCATTCATTTCTTTCCTTAACTCACCCAAACCCTAGAATTTCCTCATTTCTTCTTCCAACCGAGCCTTTCAGTCGACCAGACGAAGAAACTAGGGCACCCGGGTTCTGCGACTTCTTCCAGCGAATTTCTTCCAAATTCCTCCACTGTTCTTCATTTCAGGGTATAAAACTTTCCAATTTCAGTTCATTACTTCATTATCTACTGTCTCTTTGAGTTAATTTCGTTTTCATCATGTCTCGTTCCAAGAAAACAAAATTCACTCCTGGTTCATCCTCTTCAACCACTGTTGATTTTAGGACTTATCTGAAAAATCCACATCTAGAGGCTGATTATCTTCGTCTGTCTCAATTAGATATCATACCAGGAAGGTTCATCAAATATGATGATTTTTATGATTATGATATCATGGATTATCTTAGAAATTGTGGTTTATATAACATGTTCTCCTCTGAAGTTAAGGATGCTTATTATCCTTTTCTAATCTATCTATTCTACACCAACTTAGCTTTTGAAGATAATGAAAATAAAACCTATCTTGCATCCTATGTTAAAGGTGTTCATATTAAGCTTTCTATCAAGAATATTGGCCGTATCTTATCTATTCCATATAGTGGTCTCACTCTTGATGAAATTGTCATGGATGATGAAAATGTTTTAGGACAAATCTTTCTACCCAGTCAACATCTACCTATGTCCAACAATAAGCTTAAGCCAATTCCCCGTCTAATTGGTAGAATCCTTTCCTATAACATCTGCCCTAAGACTGGTAGTTATAATTACTACTCAAGGGAATTATCGTCCTGTGTCTATGCTATTATGGCTGGACATGACGTTAATTGGGCTAAAATCATATTTGACACCATGGTCAAGTTTCATTCTTCTCACCTACCATTTGGCGCCTTTCTCACTCCAATCTTTCGGAAGTATAATGTTGATCTTGCTTCTGAAGAGACTGTTGTAAAGAGTTTTGAGTTCTTTGATCGTGCTGCCATTAATAGGATGAAGCTACCTGAGTTTCCTTCTCATGAACCCCAACAACCACCTTCTAAATCACCAAGTCCTCCACATGGTCCATCTACATCTTCACAACCCGATCCTCCTCCAACTCAACCAAATCCATATGCCGATGCTTTCTATAATTCCATGTCCGCCCAGATAGTATCCCTTCAATCTCAACAACAAAATTTGTTGGATTCTCACTCTCGCATTCTTGAGAATCAATCTATGATGATGACTAGGCTGCAATCCATTGAGTCTACTCAATCAGCCATAATCAGTCTTCTCAAGATCCATCACCCACCTCCTCCTCCCGGATCCGAAGATTGAAGCTATTGGCGTTGGAGTGTCTTTTTCTGCTATTTGCTTTTGCAGAACTATTATGTATTTTCTGTTTTTAAAGACTATGTCAGTTTATGTTTCAGACCTATGTATCTTCTCTTTTTGTTAATGACAAAGGGGGAGAAATGTTGTTATGTAACTCTGTTATGTTATCGTGATATGTGTATCTGTGTATCTGTGTTATCGTGATATCTGTCTTTGTGTATCTGTGTGTATATTCTGAAAATTCTGCATGTTGTGCAAAATTGTGACACTATTTGACATATATATGTTATGAATACTAACATATAATCATGCAGGTGCAACCTAACATTTTCTGCAGGGACAAAATTTTTTTATAACTTAGTTACTGCAGGGGAGTTTTGTTGCAGGGGGAGCCATCATAGACATATGTTGTCATCATCAAAAAGGGGGAGAATGTTGGAACCTGACAAGTTCAAGATGTTGACGCCTCTCCAATTACTAGATTTTGATGATGGACGAACACGACTACTACATGATGATTGCTCTACCTCAGATGGAGTTTATTATGCTTACGGGTGTTTGTGGAAGTTGTTGTGTAAACTTAGAAAGTTTTGAAATAGCCTTGATCAACTTACACACAAAATTAACCTTCCAAGTCGACTTACCCTATTGATATAGTCGACTACCCCAATGTAGTCGACTTGATATATAGCCCTAGTCGACTAGTCCACTTAGAACAAAAACTCTCAACTCTCTGTTTGGACTCTGTAAGCCAACTTAGTCGACTTGACTTTCTTACCTAGTCGACTAACAGATACTCTAGTCGACTAACCCTATTTCCAAGTCGACTAATCTTTGACACAAAAAATATCCAACTCTCTGTTTCTTTTCTGAAACAAAATTAGTCGACTACCCTTTTTATCCAGTCGACTAATCCAGTGTTTAAGTCGACTACAAGTTAGTTACAGTCGACTAATTTCAGTTATCCAGAAACTTTTGTTTCCAACAGACACTTCCCTAGTCGACTAACAATCTTACCTAGTCGACTAATAAGTGAACTTTTGCCTAGCCTAGTCGACTAATCCTGTATCCTAGTCGACTATAAGCAGTTTCTGACTGTTGGACAGTTTCTCTTATCTGATTCATTTGGCAACGTTTTCAAATGTTCAAATTGTCTGAATTGATGCCATAACTTACCTAACTGACCCTAGTCTACATCTATATATAGAGAAGTTATTCCAAAGGCCATTCACTAATTCTTTCAATCAGATTTCCAAAGCCAAAATTTCCAGAATCCTGAAAACTGAAATTTGCAACTTCTTTCTTCACCAAAAGCCATTTCCTCTTGTGAAGAATTCTGAAGTTAAACCTTCCTATACAGAACCTTGTCCACTACAGATCCTTATCAAGGCTATAGGAAGTTATTGTATTCATTTCAAAGAAAGTTGTACAAGGAGTCTTCTTGGGTGTAGAAGATTGTACAAGGCGTGTTCTCTTGGTGGAAGAGAAGTTGTGCACGTTGGCAAAGGGTGTTTGTCAAGTGGTGCACAAGGCACTTGTTGTAGGGTGTACACAAGGAAAGTAAAGGAAAATCTCAAGCGTTTGCTTGGGGACTGGATGTAGGTCACAAGGACCGAACCAGGATAACTCTCTGCTGTTTGCGTTTGTTTTTCTGTGCTTAATCTCTTGTGATTATTTAAATTCTGCAAGTGATTTGTTTAAAGTTTAAATAACACTATTCACCCCCCCTCTAGTGTTGTTTTGCTTGTTATATAGATCCTACACCATGTGCATCCACCATCAAGGCACCAACTCTCTCACATTATGTGAGAGCCCGCACCTACATTAAATACAAAAGGTAGGGATTTTGGTACCCATTTTCTTTTGGGTCCATGAGGGTTAGCATTGTAAGGAACTCAAACTTTCTTGTTAGCAAAATTTAAGGTGTTAATTCTATCATAACAGAATTTTCCTAAATGGCCTTTGCGGCCACAATGTGTACACTTATATACTCTAAGATGCATATGTGTATGAGTGTGATCATGACGTGCAAAGTGTGTATATGCATGATGTGGGTGTTGTGCATGAACATGGGGAACTTGTTTCTTTTGAAACAAGGATTCCAATCTTTTATGATTAAATGCACAATTACTCAAGATTGAGTTTAAACAATCAATTCTATTTTTCAAAAATTTAACTTCATTTTTATCAATAGTTGTGGCATAAAAAGCATGATCAACAAACCTTTCCTTTTTAGAAACATTAACTTTTTCTTTTTCAATAATTTTTCTTTTTAAAGAGTTGTTTTCTTGCAAAGCAACTTCTTTTTGTTTTTCCACCAAAACAATTTTATTTTTCAAAGCATTATTTCCTTCACACAAATCATTCAATTTAGAAAGCAAGGAAATATTTTCATTTTTCAAATTTTCATTTTCTTGTTCAATGCATGCAACTTTATTTTTAAAAGAATCATTTTCTTTTAACATGCAATCAAATTTCTTTTTCAAATTCTTGTTATCCTTTTTAATCATGTCATATTTTTCAAGTAATTGTTGACAAAAAGATGTAAGCTCATCATATGACATATCAACATCTTCATCTAGCTCGGATTCGGTGTTTACCTCAAGGGGTTATCCCCTTGGACCATGTAGCATACATTGGAAGCGTGACTTCTAACATCTGAGTCGCTCCCCACATAATATTGTTCTTTTTCGCCAAGGGAGATCAAAGAGTTTCATACTACAAAAGCCGAATCAAGATTAGCAACCCTAGATAAATAATCATCATTTAGACTAAATCTTAAAGCATTTAGGGCTTTTGCATTAGCCTCAATATTTTTGCAATTTAAACAATAAGAATTTTTAATAGTGGCAAATTAAACATGAATCCCTAAGGCTTTGAGGTACAAAGACATCTTAACCTTCCAAGTTTGGATGTTAAGAATGTCAAAGGTGAGAGCTGACATGAAATCCATGGTATGTGTACAAATATTGTGATTAGTTATAAAATGAGGATCTTTAACTCTAGGTTGTTAGACCCAAATCAAGAGCACGTGGCTCTGATGCCAATTGTAATCACCTAGAGGGGGGTGAATAGGTGATGAGCTAATCTAGTGGTCAATTAATGCGAAATTAAAACTTATTTAATGCTAAAACTTCTTAAACTAAACACCAAGTATAACACAAGAGTGTAGTAGGATTCCCCGTGAAGGGCTCTGGACTAACTCTGCAAGATTCCTCTAAATGGGAGTTGAGGTGCCGTGTTGGCTCTCTTGGTAGAATACTAGTGTTAGCAAACAAACCCCAAGCAAATAACAATGTGAGCACAAATATATATCTAGCATATAAAGATGAAAGCAATATAAGCATGCAAGATATAAACAAGTAAGAGATAGAGAGAGAGCAATCGCAAACACAGGAGATTTGTTTCGAGGTTCGAGCAGACTTGCTCTACGTCCCCGCCTTCAACACTATGAAGGATTTTCACTATAAACCGATCCCACCGGATCACTCGGTGCCGCAACACCTACAAGGCGAGTTCACACTTGAACTCCTTGGACTCTCTAGTCCCTTCACTCGTTCCTGCAAGAACTACACACCGCAAGCCCACTAGCTCGCTGAGGCCGCACCTCAAACACAGAGTTATCACTAGAACCTGAAACACCGCGAACACACAAGTCCGCCTCCTCAAAACAAAGATGAAAGCTTTGGTGATCTTAACACTTGATCACCTCAAATCCTCTCACAACAAAGATCCCTATAGGTAGATATAGCAATGGATAGCTCAAGTATGTGTATGAGAAAACTAGAATTGAATTGGTAGAGGAAAACACAAGAATCACTTTGAAAAACACTTGATAAACTCTCCTTTTGAATGAAAGTATTTGGCTCTTAAACAAGTGGAGAAAACCTCTCAAAAGAGTTAAAAAAATTGGTGCAAAAACCCACTTGAAATCTTGTTCAAAATAGTCCATATAAGCCCCCCTTTTATAGGCTAGAAAAACTAGCCGTTGGGGCAAATTTATAGCACAGACGGCTGTCGGTCGACCGGCCCGGTCGACCGCCAACGGTCAGATTTCTGACCGTTGGAGCCTCGGTCGACCGTGGCCTGGAACAGAGAGCATAGCTCTCTGCCGGTCGACCGGGGCTTTCCAGAGAGCAGAAGCTCTCTGGCGGTCGACAGAGTCGGTCGACCGGCCCTCCAGCCAAACTGGCGTGCACGTTCTGTGCACGTCGGTCGACCGGGTCCGGTCGACCAGTAGAAGCTGATCGGCAAAAAGCAAGCACAAGAAAAGTAGAAAGAGAGTGGGTCAAAGTTACTGCTTTTGCGATTCTTCCGTAGTAGCGAAGTGGCTAAACGGGTCGTATCCACAAGGAGGGAGAGCGATGGAAGCTTGATGCGGCTTTTATGTTCAAGAAAAGAAAATGTTCTTTGTTTCCAAATAAAGAATTTAAAAAGTGAAAACAAGTTGTTTCAAGGATTGTTGGAAAATGTTTTGGTAGTTTGTAAAAGTGGATTTTTCTTAGTTGTAAAAACGCATGGCTAACCTTCTACTAATTGCTCCCACTAATCCCTAACTTCTTGAAGATGTGCCTCACGATGGATCATAGGCAAGCTTACCCCTGATGTAATGGAACTATTCGCGTGAAAATCGAGTGAAAGTTCTTCCTATAACTTTGCTTTACACGGCAAAAACTCGGACATTGCCATATCAAGATCCATTAGAAGGCAAGAATACGGGAAGACACGAGTGCACTAATGGTATCGGCAAAGTTAAAAGGAAAGTCTCTAACTTACAGCAACAAGCAAAGTACAAGACTTATAGATCATCAAACTATTTAAGTATGAAATATAAGAAGGTAAATACTTGTAGGTGAGTTAGAGTTAGAACCCTCGTCTTAAGATGTCATAGCTCTCGTTTGCACAAGGCTTGTTAACACTATTGACTCATGCGGGTTATTGATTAAGCAGTTAAAGATTAGGGGGTTAGTAGTTAGTTAGCCATGCTATGGAGGAGTTAGTTACACATGGTAAAGAAAAGAACAACAAAAGAAAAGAGATAAAGAGAAGGAGTTACACTAAAGCAAGAATGTAAAAGCAAATGCAAAGACAAGTAAATGGAAAGAAGGAAGAGAAGTAGTACTTGTATTTATCTTGTCACCCTTCCAAATACAACTCCTTACAAACTCTCTCTCTTTCACTTTAATGGCTAAATCCTAAACCTAGAACTTAGAAGAAGAAGAACAACTAAACCTAAAAAAACTACAAATTTCTCTCCAATCCCCTCTATTTTTCAACTGAAGAATCCTCCTGGGCTTTTATAGGCATCAGGAATGAGGGTGGCCAGGGGACAAACCCTGGCCCAAAATGCGGCGCTCCGCGCGGCATTTGCCGCGTTTCCGCGGCAGTACTTTGGCGGCGCGCGCAGCGCCGCCTGCTGCGCGCCGCCTGGTTGTCCCCCACCGTGCACCGCCTGGTTGTCCCCTGCCGCGCGCCCACATAGGTTTCCGCGGCAAATGCTTTTACGGCGCGCGCAGCGCCGCCTGCTGCGTGCCGCCTGATTGTCCCCCTGTCGGCTGGATCTCTTGGTTTCTGCTTTGGCCGCATTTTTGCGGCAAAATGCCGCGTTTCCGCGGCTTTCCTTGGGCGGCACGTGCGGCGCCGCCTGCTGCGTGCTGTGCTGTTGTCTCCCTGTTGGCTAACGCTCCTGATTTTGACAGAGTCAGCCATCTAGGTCAATAGCTACCTTTTAAGCCTTTTAATCACCAAATAATGGTGATTTAGACCTTCTTCTTCATTTACCCACCATGGACCTAGGATCAAGCAAGTAAGGATTTATTAGTAGAATTTTACATGAAATAAATATGAGAATGTGATGAAAATTATGCAAAATTAGAGACTAATCACACCCCCACACTTATCTTTTTGCTCGTCCCGAGCAAAACAAAAATAAGAAAATTATTATACCACTTTCGCAGGTAACGCAATTGCACTGAGCATGTGTAACAAGCCTTTAAACCTCTAAGTTTTCCCTAGAGGAGGAGTGTTGTCTCCTGAGGGTTTTCAGCGGATTGCACCCACAAAATCCAGTAAGTAAAGAAGTTAGTTATTTCAGAAAGAAATATATGTATATATATATGAAAAAGAGCTTTCAATCATCTAAATAAACATGACCAAATGATGTAGGAATTAGGTTTAACCCTCATAAGTCCTCTTATATTTAGCCTTCATAAAAGAAGAAATTATGGTTTTTCTTTAAATTTAGAAAGGATCTTGTACTTCTAACTCATTCTTTTATTTTGCTTTAGATAGATATGCATACTGTGTAAGTGTGATATGCTTGGGATTTTTCAACTCAACTTCGAATATTATTTTATTAATATTTACTTATTATTCCTGGTTCCATTAGGCTTTCTACTTCACTTATGTAGCACATATCAAACCGATGACTCCCAAACCAGATGGTCTTAGGGCACCAGGTGAAAAAACACCCTTCAGGTCAAATATGCAAGTGGAGTAGGCCACGAAATCAAGATTTATTTATAAAGATTGTTTTTCTGGCGTGAGTAATCATGCTTCTTGAGGCACAATTATCCAGCTCCCTTTTTTTTTTTCAAGAGTTGTGTTTCTAAATCCCAAGCATGTGTGTGAATTATGCATATTCTACTAAGGCTAAATAAAAGGTGTGAGTTGTTTTCCTTATCCTTTCTAACACTTTAGTCAACCAATCTTTCTTATTTACTCAGACAAAAATAAAGATTTATTACTAAGGTTCCCGTAATTCCTACAATCTTTTGGTATTTTTATAAAGAGTATGAAAATTCCTTTCAATCTGAGAGTTTTTTTTTTTTTGGAAAGAAGAAAGGGAAAAAAAAAAGAAAAAGTGTTAGCACCCCCATCAAGGTTTGTCTTTATTCTTTTATTATTTCATGTTCTTCAATTCTTGTTTTTATTCTTGTTTTATTTTATTTTATTTTATTCTTGTTCAATCTTGTGTATCTCAGTATTCACTCTCTTTTATTTTTCTCTCTAATGCCTTGCGAACAATGAGACCCAATTGTATTGAAACTGCCTAGCCAAAGAAGAATCCTTGATGGCTTATGGCGATCAACATCCTTTACGCCATACTTGCAAGTCTTCCAAGAAAAGGTAAATCATCGCACGGATCGAAAGTAAGCAGGTTAAAGAGTAAAACTTGAACACAAAAATAAAGAAAACGGCGCCAAAATTTTGATTGAGTTTTTACCTGCACACAAAAATAAAGATGTTAGATTTAGAAGTAGTTGTGCAAGGTTCTCAATTCTAATCCGCGGTAGCAGTGGCTATGCGGGTCGTGATCCTCTGGGAGGGACTAGCGATGGAAGCTTTGTCAATAAGTTATCTCTAAAATTTTTATTAATTTAAAGTTAAGTTAGAAAGAAAGAAGATGGAGAAAAAGAAGTGATATTTACAATGAAAGTGAGGAAAAGAATTTGGAAAGATGGAGATGGTGATCTAAACTAAAGAAAGAAAGAAAATTAAACACATACATACCAACCTCTTCAGTCCTGCTTACCTTTGATCCTTTTGCGACGACTTACTTTGCTTTGGAAGGCGTACAAGTATGGCGTATAGGATCGTCCACCTTCGCGATCTACACTACAAAAATAAAAAACTAGCAAGCGATGGCTTGTTCATCTCCATAGGCCATCAAGGGCTCTTCTTCGGCGAAGCAATCTCGAAGCGATCGGATCTCACGGTTTGCAAGTCATTAGAGAGAGAAACAATGAAACAGGAATAGAAGAATAGAACAAGGATAAAAGAACATAAATAAACAAGAATAAAAGAACACAAGAATAAATAAGAAATAAAGAGCACAAACAAACCTCAAGTGGATTTCATTTACAATGGAAGAAAAGTAGGCTTACACCGCTGTCACCTCAGTACAAGCATGGACTCCTTCCTCCATGAAAGCTTCCTCCACTCTCAGTTACAAAAAGAAAAACAAAAATAAAATCTAACCTAAACTACAAGTTAGCCTAAGAAACCCTAGAATTTTCTCTCTATTTTCTGTGTGTCCTTCTCTGTTGCTCTGCAGGGGTATTTATAGGAGCTGGAAGAAGTAGAGTCCCAGTACAACTCTGTCCTGCAACTTGTTATCAAGTTGATCACCGAATATGTCTTATCTGCAGATTGAATTGGAAAGTTTGATCAACATAAGAGTTGTAGGTCTTCAAGTCTTCTTTCTGGAGCATCTTAAACCATTGGATTTGAATATCTGTAGCAAAAGTTATGATCTGAATACTAAAACATGTACAGTCTGAATCCGAATTTATCTTTAAACTCTTCTCCTTTTATCTTTTGGATTGTCTTGCAAGCAACTAGGGTTGAGTAGAAGTCTATCCCTTCCCTCTTCTTTTAGCAATTAGGAGTTCTTTCTTATCTTTCCTTTTCCTCCCTTAGATTTTAAATAAAGAATTTAAAATCTAAGTTTAGATTAGGTTAGATAATAAGAAACTTCTAAATTACTACAATTTTTGCACATGGGCTTGCACAGGGGCTTTTTGGACTTCTGGGCTTCATTCAGGCTTTTATTTCTTTATTTTTTAATTACCCAAGGCCTGCACACAATAAATAATAAAACATTAGTAATAGTGCATAATTATATGAATAAATATGAAAATGTGATGGTAAATATGATGATAAAAATGCACTTTTCACTACCAATCACACCCCCCACACCTATCTAATGCATTGTCCTCAATGAATGCAGATGAAAATATAAATGTAATAAATAGGGGGAAGAGATGATGTCACCGTCTTTGTGGACTCGGGCCGGCCAAGTACGAAGAGGCTAAAGGAAATGTCAAGAAGAATGTACATGGGGTAAGCATATAAACATTTTTTTTTAATTGTTTGTTGTGGTTAGGTGTATGATGGAGCAAAAAGAGTCAGCATACTATCATTTGGAATCATCGGCTCAGTGGTCAAGAAGAGCTTCAGTCTTTGCCCATTCACTTTAAATTCTGTGTTATTTTTAGGATCTGTGATAAGCACGGCACCGTGTGGGAAAACAGTGCGCACAATGAATGGTCCCGACCAACGAGTTTTTAGTTTCCCCGCAAAATATGAAGCCTAGAATTGTACATCAGAACCCTATCTCCCGGGGTAAAGTTTTTCCGGGTTATGATTTGGTCATGAAAAATTTTGGTCCTGCTCTTGGTGATTCGTGCATTCTCATAAGCTTCATTCCGTATCTCCTCTAATTCTAAAATCTGCAGTCTCCTAAGTTCACCAGCCTTGGTCAAATCAAAGTTAAGTTGCTTAATTGCCCAGAGGGCCCGGTGTTCTAATTCTACTGGCAGATGACAAGCCTTGCCAAACACGATTCTATAAGGAGACATCCCCAGAACTGTCTTAAATGCGGTACGGTAAGCCCACAATGCATCATTGAGCTTAACCGACCAATCCTTTCAGTTTTGTCCAACAGTCTTTTCCAGAATGAGCTTGATCTGTCGGTTGGTGACTTCAACCTGCCCATTTGTCTGGGGATGATACGGGGTCGATAACTTGTGATTGATGGAATATTTTCGCATCAGAGCTTCAAAAACTCTGTTGCAGAAATGCGATCCGTTATCACTAATTATCGCTCGAGGGGTGCCAAACCAGGAGAAGATGTTTTCTTTGAGAAATTTGACAACCACTTTGTTGTCATTCGTCTTGGTTGGCACAGCTTCTACCCACTTAGAGACATAATCGACAGCAACCAAAATGAATTGGTTGCCGAAGGAGTTGGGGAATGGCCCCATGAAATCAATACCCCAAGCATCAAAAATTTCAACTTCAAGGATTGGGTTCAGGGACATCATGTCTCTTCTAGAAATTTTCCCAATCCTCTAACAGTTTGCACATGACTTGCAAAAATGATATGAGTCTTTGAACAAAGTGGGCCAGTAGAACCCACTTTGTAGAACCTTCTCTGCAGTCTTGCGTGAACCGAAGTGTCCTCCGCATGCAAGGTCATGGCAAAAGCTCAGGACACTCCTCTGTTCCTCCTCAGGTATGCATCGTCTAATTATTTGATCTGGACAATACTTAAAAAGATACGGTTCTTCCCAGAAGAAGTACCGTATTTGGGCAAAGAAGCGTGATTAGTCACATATATTGCATTTACATTGTCACCTTACCATACTTTTTATCTAATAAATCCTATTAATAAGTCTTCTTTTTCTTTGTTAAATGTAGGCCCAAGTGCTAAAAGAAAGAAAAGAGAAACAAGCCCAAAAGCCCACCAAATTCTGATTAATTCAGAATAAATTTGAAATGAAGAAATCAGGGCAAAATCTTGGCATATAAGGAAGGTTGAGAAGAATCCTCCATCAAGATGAAGAAATCAGGGCAAAATCTTGGCATATAAGGAAGGTTGAGAAGAATCCTCCATCAAGATGAAGAAATCAGGGCAAAATCTCGGCATATAAGGAAAGTTAAGAAGAATCCTCCCTGAATCAAGCACAATCAAAGGCTGTTTTGTCAACTTTTGAAACAAAAATAAGAAAATCAGAAGAAGATACGGGAAATACATCAGACCAAGAGATTCCCCCAATCTTCCTAGGATCTTCTCCTTTAGGTTTTTGCCTATAAATACTGGTTTCAGCAAAGAGAAAAGCAGCGAAGACTAGGAGTAAATTTTGTACTTATTTTCTTAGGATTTAGACTCTTGTTTAGCTAGAACGAAAGTTGTAATTTTTATTTTTAATTTGTAGTCCAGTTCAAAGCTTGTGAGAGAGAGGACTGAGAGCTTGTACTTGAAGGTTGAAGTGACAGCAATACAAAAGTCGAGCCAATTTCTCTTCCACTTGCAGTACGGTATGGGTTGTTTTATGTCTTTATTTTCTTCTTCGTTTTCCATGGATAACTAAACGTTTTTTCTGGGCTTGCTATCGAACTCTCTTTTGCTTTTCTTCTCCCCTGCTTTTAAAAGAAAAAAAAGACCCGATGACTCATATGAATGCCTCACTTAAAAGCCTTTCTTTTTGAAAGTGTTCTTGAAGGCACATGAGGATGGGCTTAGATAGTTGAATTCACAACTCTTTCATGAACATCTCTCGAATCATTTTTAATTCATTCTTGCTTCTTCGCGCTTGATGTTTTAACATTCGATTCTACGATTTCTTGAAGAAAAGACTCAACTCTTCTAACATCTTATGTGCTTTACTTAAAGCTTTCTAAAAGACAACTCTAAGTTTTGCAATTGATCATTTGAGGGACTTAACTTTTTAAGAGAAGAATGAACAATTGAGTAGTGAGATAGTGAGCCTAGACTTTCTTTATTA
Source organism: Agave tequilana (assembly GCA_038442645.1). NCBI lineage: Eukaryota > Viridiplantae > Streptophyta > Magnoliopsida > Asparagales > Asparagaceae > Agave > Agave tequilana. Next base: position 97,438 of record JAVJIF010017284.1, read on the forward strand.
TTACAAACAACAAAACCATTTTCAAGTTTTCTAAATCACCTTTTCCAAAACCTTTTCTGAAAGTTGCAATTTTTCTTTCCTTCATCTCTTTCTCTCCATTCTCTTTTTCCTAAAAAACGAACACAACTCCTTGTTTCTAAACGATTCACCGAAAAGCTTCCATCGCATCCCTCCTTGTGGACACGACCCGTTAGCCACAAGCTACACGGTATATTCTTAACTCATTGGTTGTTCTTTCTTTTAGCAATCAATTTTTGGCGCCGTTGCCGGGGAGGGAACGGTGTAGTTGTTTTAACAACTTTTGTGTGTTTGTTTCAGGGACTCGAAGATCAAGATCTAGCATTCAAGCTTTGCCAAGAAGACTTGAAAATTCTGTGCCCCTACTCTCGAAAGTAGGAAACAGAATTTCAAGAAATTGCTTTGCAAATCTGAAATTTTTTTGGGACTAGTAAAAACTTTGTTTTGCAGGACATATTGCTCGCAAAAACTTTAGTTTTTATATGTCATATTTGTGCTAGTGTTTCTATCCAACATCCCTGTTTTTAAGTCAACAGTAAAAGATTCGTTGAAAGTTAAAAAATTGATTAGACATCTGCATTCTAGGCACAAGTCTTTTCAATTCTTTTACTTTACTGTTGAAGAGAGCTGGAGACAAGGTATGTATGCATAGCATATAGTTTAGGAAACATTCTTGGGTGATTTTGCTTTTGAATGCTACTTTCCTATATCTTGCACACTTGCACGAATCAATTCTAAGGGCAAAACCCAAATCAAGATAAGGTGGGGAAGTCATTACCCTTCCTTAGCCCACAAACCATCTCCAAGCACGCACAACCTAAGCCTAATTAAAATTTGATAGACGTTGGCCTTAGGGACATCTCGAACTCAATAGGAGATTATCCTAAAGAGGAAAAGTGTTGGAAATTGACTCCTGTAAAATCAGTGTCAAGGAAAGGGATTGAGGGCCGAAAGCCCGAAGAGTGGTGGTTATTTAATTAAGGAACGTCTTTTGACGGAAAACCTCCCACCAATCTTGCCCCAACCTGGCTGATTAGCTTGTGGTCAAGGTCTACATTCTACCTCTTGTGGACAATCAACCAGTTAGGAGTTGTCTAGGTCAAGGGTACCTTAGACTAGGCTTGGTTGATTTTTATTGTTGACCGCTGTTTGAACTTGTTGTGATTGTGATTGTGATTGTGTATGCAAGTGTGGTCGAGAGACCCTAATTCATCTAGGTTGACTAGAAACACATCACCACCCAAGTTCGAAACAAGACCAGATTCGGTTATGGATCAACCGACATCTTTGCAGGATAGGTTTTATCCCATTAGAACATCACTTCCATCCTGCATCCAACTTCCATCGGTTGGTGAACACAACTTTGAGCTTAAGCCACAGTTCATCAATACACTCCCTAAATTCCATGGCTTAGAGTCCGAAGACGCTTATTTCTTCATAAGAGAATTTGAGGAAGTATGCTTAATGATGAAAATCTCACACCTTGCAGATGATGCTATTAGGTTGAGATTTGTCCCATTTGCTCTTAAGGACCTAGCCAAGAAATGGCTCTATAGCTTAGCGGCCAGCTCTATCACATCTTGGGATGGTTTCATCAAGGTCTTCTTGAAGAAATTCTATCCAATCCATAAAACCGCTCTCATTAGGAAGACGATCATGCAATTCAAGCAAGAACCCAGTGAACCGTTCTGGAGGTACTTTGAACGCTTTAAAGACCTCCTTGTCCAATGTCCACATCATGGAATAGAGAAATGGCGACAATGCCAAATTCTCTATGACGGTTTAGACTATTCCACCAAAACCCTCTTAGAAAGTATGTGCCAAGGGGGTTTCTTGCAGAAAGATGAAAATGAAGGATGGGATTTGTATGAAACTCTAGCCGAGAAGACCATCCAATGGGAATCTGCTAGCGAGACCTCTAGGAATCCTAACTCCATCTCTTCAAAAGGAGGTCTCCATTCTATCGAATCATCCATCGCTAATGAGGCTAAGTTAGCTAACCTGGCTAGAAGACTGGAAGCTCTAGAAACGAAAGAACCAAGTCCAGTCAATCAAGTCAGCCCGAACCAAGTTCCAACTCCGGGTTGTACTTACTGTCAGGCCATGAATCATGTGTTTGAGGAGTGTCCTGTATTTCAAGCTCACCAACATTTTCCTGAACCGATGAATGCGGCCTTTTCAAGGCCGAACAATGATCCTTACGCTCCAACGTACAATCCTGGCTGGAGAAATCACCCCAATTTCTCATGGAGCCAACAAAATAATGACCACCCCCGGTTAAACCACTTCTATCATTCCAATTCTTCCAATCATCAACCTAACTTTTCCAATCACCCTCACAATTCTCCCAACAATTTCTCGAATTATCAACAAAGTTTTCCCAACCAAGCTCCACCAACTTCCTTCCAGAATCCTCAACTCGAAAGGAGAATGACTGATTTTGAGAGAAACATGGAAAGGTACATGAAGAACCAAGACTCCCTCATGCAAACAATACAGAGGCTAGAGGGTCAAATGAGCCAGTTAGCCAACCCACAACATGAGAGGCAAAAGGGTACCTTGCCCAGTCAACCAATTATGAATCCTAGGAATTTACAACAAGCTCATTTGGTTGAGGATCAATCACTGAATCAATGTAATGCTGTTCATACATTGAGGTCGGGAAAGAAAGTTGATAACAAGGTATCAACACCACCTAATCCTAGTCAGCACAATCACACTTCAGCATCCACCTCATCTAATCCCACCCCTCCTAAAGTTGATGAATCTGAAAAAGATAAGTCAACCAGTCATGTGCACCAGCCTATAGCACCATTTCCTAATAGGCTGAAAAACAAGCAAAATCCGCACATGGATATGATAATTGAGATCTTTAATCAAGTGAAGATCAATGTGCCACTTCTTGATGCCATCCAACAAGTCCCATCTTATGCTAAGTTTCTTAAGGACATGTGCACCAAGAAGAGAAAGACTAATGTTCCTAAAAAGGTCTTCTTAGCCACTAACATTAGTGAGCTACTATCGGGTCCGATCCCTGTCAAGTACAAGGATCCAGGTAGTCCAACCATTGCCTGCACAATAGGACAAGCCGAGATTAGTCGTGCACTTCTTGACTTGGGGGCAAGTATCAACTTGCTTCCATTCTCAGTTTATCAACAACTCGGGTTAGGCGATCTTAGTCCAACTCGAGTCACTATCCAACTGGCTGACCGTTCAGTGAAAATTCCAAACGGGGAGATTAATGATGTCCTCATCCGGGTTGGGGAGTTTATTTACCCTGTTGATTTCATAGTTCTTGAGACACAACCTGTGTCTAACTCCAATCATAGGGCTCAAACTCCTGTTATCCTAGGGCGACCATTCCTTGCTACTGCCAATGCCATCATCAATTGTAGGAATGGGTCCATGAGGTTAACTTTTGGGGACATGACTAGAGAAGTCAATGTCTTCAACCTTGAAAAACAACCTCGTAAGCTAAGGGATCAATCATTTGAGGTAAATTTTGTTGAAAATAATTGTGATGAAGAAGGTGAAGATATAGAAGATGAGTCGCTGTTTCTTAGTGAATTATTAAATGAAGGCGATTATCTTGATGAGAAGGCATATGTCGGAGGTCCTCATGTTAAAGTACCCTTTGAAAAGGGGAAATTTAATTTGAATATCTTCACTTTCGATGAGCCAACCAATAATGTATCGCATGATAATATCATTCAAGAACCTCCGATTGACATACTCTTTGAAAACCTTTTCGAAGAAGAACTCATGTGTTTGGATGAACCAACTAGAGATCATTTGGTTAATTATACATTTTCAGGTGAAAGTGTTGATTTAAGCTTTGAGGAGATCTATGGAACTGAGTTAGAATTCCTAGGCATTCATAATGAGGAAGTTCCAACTGAGAAGGGGGTGGTGGTAAATTTTTTAATAAAGATTGTAGCAATATGAGGGAGAAACACCTAAAAAAGGTGAGATTAGGGAGGCAGGAAGCTAAAATGACAAAACACTTGGCCTCCCCACTGTGCCCTATAAAGAGGACCCATTGGAATGATGGGAAGAGAGCTAGAGGGATCAGACCGAAAAAGCTCTAGGTATGGGTGAAACTTTATGTTGTACATATTTCTGTATAATATATGCACCTCTTTTACATTTCATTTCATGCACTTATACATTTCTTTCATACATTGGGGACAATGCATGAGATAAGTGTGGGGGAGGGTTCTAACATGGCTGATAAAAAGAAAAAGAAAAAAATGGATATATATATAAAAAAAAAAACTTTTTGAAAAGGGTAGACAATATTTTGATATATTTTTTGTAAGAATTTAAGTCAATTTTAAGGAATAGGAGAATCATAATTAGGATTTCTTATACTTGGTCAAAATAAGATAACTTGTTTGATTTTTAGGGTCAGGAAGAAAATTTGGGAAAGTAATTTAGTCTTGATATTTACCTTGATGACATATGCACGCAAAATACACTTACACACTTGGGGTTCGAAAACAGAGACTCTTATGCCTTTTAAAAAAAAAAAAAAGTATCCTCTGATTAAGCTGGGTATTTATGCCTCGTGAAGCATAAGTGTTCACGCCTAAAAGGGTTACCTCGTATAAAAAAAAAAAAGAAAAAATGTGTGTATCCTCTGATTAAGCTAGGTATTTATGCCTCATGAAGCATAAGTATTTACGCCTAAAAGGGTTACATCGTATAAATAAAAACCTTGGTTTCGTGGCCTTATCTGCTCGGGTGTTTAAGTCCTTAGGGGTGTTTTCTCACCTGGTGCCCTAAAACCGTCCGGTTTGGGTGTCACCGACTGAAAGCTCGTTACATGGGCAGATTAGAAAGCCTAATGAAATTGAGGAATAAAAGTTCACCAAAAATAAATAAATATGAGGCATAGGAGTTAATGTTGAAGAACCCTTAGTAAACTTCACAGTCACGATGGTGCATACGATTCAGGGTAAATTAATAGACTAGATGAGAAGTACAATTTGATTCCTTACTTTAATTGATGACATGTTTTTGCATGGAGACTAAGTTTAGGAATGAAAAATTTGATATTTCTATAACTTATAGATTACTTAAACTCTCACAAATATACTTCAAATATTTTCTCCTTAAAAAAAAAAAATATAAAAAAAAAAATTCTTTTCGAAAATACTAACCTTTTTCTCTTTCTTTTTGGATTTTGTGGGTGTAATCCGCTGAAAACCCTCACGAGACAAAACTCGTCCTCTAGGGGTGACCTAGAGGTTTAACGGCTTGTTGCACATGCTCAGTGCAATCGAGTGACCTGCGAAAGTGGTCTAATAATCCTTAGCATAGTTTAGTTGTTTTGCTCGAGGGCGAGCAAAAGAGAAGTGTGGGGGTGTGATTAGTCACATATATTGCATTTACATTGTCACCTTACCATACTTTTTATCTAATAAATCCTATTAATAAGTCTTCTTTTTCTTTGTTAAATGTAGGCCCAAGTGCTAAAAGAAAGAAAAGAGAAACAAGCCCAAAAGCCCACCAAATTCTGATTAATTCAGAATAAATTTGAAATGAAGAAATCAGGGCAAAATCTTGGCATATAAGGAAGGTTGAGAAGAATCCTCCATCAAGATGAAGAAATCAGGGCAAAATCTTGGCATATAAGGAAGGTTGAGAAGAATCCTCCATCAAGATGAAGAAATCAGGGCAAAATCTCGGCATATAAGGAAAGTTAAGAAGAATCCTCCCTGAATCAAGCACAATCAAAGGCTGTTTTGTCAACTTTTGAAACAAAAATAAGAAAATCAGAAGAAGATACGGGAAATACATCAGACCAAGAGATTCCCCCAATCTTCCTAGGATCTTCTCCTTTAGGTTTTTGCCTATAAATACTGGTTTCAGCAAAGAGAAAAGCAGCGAAGACTAGGAGTAAATTTTGTACTTATTTTCTTAGGATTTAGACTCTTGTTTAGCTAGAACGAAAGTTGTAATTTTTATTTTTAATTTGTAGTCCAGTTCAAAGCTTGTGAGAGAGAGGACTGAGAGCTTGTACTTGAAGGTTGAAGTGACAGCAATACAAAAGTCGAGCCAATTTCTCTTCCACTTGCAGTACGGTATGGGTTGTTTTATGTCTTTATTTTCTTCTTCGTTTTCCATGGATAACTAAACGTTTTTTCTGGGCTTGCTATCGAACTCTCTTTTGCTTTTCTTCTCCCCTGCTTTTAAAAGAAAAAAAAAAGACCCGATGACTCATATGAATGCCTCACTTAAAAGCCTTTCTTTTTGAAAGTGTTCTTGAAGGCACATGAGGATGGGCTTAGATAGTTGAATTCACAACTCTTTCATGAACATCTCTCGAATCATTTTTAATTCATTCTTGCTTCTTCGCGCTTGATGTTTTAACATTCGATTCTACGATTTCTTGAAGAAAAAGACTCAACTCTTCTAACATCTTATGTGCTTTACTTAAAGCTTTCTAAAAGACAACTCTAAGTTTTGCAATTGATCATTTGAGGGACTTAACTTTTTAAGAGAAGAATGAACAATTGAGTAGTGAGATAGTGAGCCTAGACTTTCTTTATTATTACAAACAACAAAACCATTTTCAAGTTTTCTAAATCACCTTTTCCAAAACCTTTTCTGAAAGTTGCAATTTTTCTTTCCTTCATCTCTTTCTCTCCATTCTCTTTTTCCTAAAAAACGAACACAACTCCTTGTTTCTAAACGATTCACCGAAAAGCTTCCATCGCATCCCTCCTTGTGGACACGACCCGTTAGCCACAAGCTACACGGTATATTCTTAACTCATTGGTTGTTCTTTCTTTTAGCAATCAAAGCGGTATTGGTCTTGCTTTGTCCAGTCAGCGGGTAATTGTCCTATGGCCAGGTAATTAACGATGTCAGCATACCATGGTTCCTTAAGAATGGCTAGGATGTGCTCGTCTGGGAAAGCCTCATTGATCGGAGCTTGGATGGTTGGTGCATTCGGAATTCGTGAAAGATGATTAGCAACCACATTTTCTATACCTCTTTTATCTCGAATTTCTAAGTCAAATTCTTGCAGCAAAAGGATCCACCGAATCAGTCGGGCTTTTGCGTCCTTCTTGGTCATGAGGTATTTCAGAGCCGAGTGATCCGTAAAAATCACCGTTTTTGATCCTAACAAGTAGGGCCGGAATTTTTCTAACGCAAAGACAACGGCCAAGAATTCCTCTCAGCCGTTGTATAGTTCTGTTGGGCGTCATTCAAGGTCCTACTCGAATAGTAAATCACGTGCTGCTTATTATCGATGCGCTGTCCTAGAACAGCACCAATTGCAAAATCAGATGCATCACACATGATTTCAAATGGCTGGGCCCAATTAGGAGCAGAAATGATAGGTGCAGAAATCAGTTCTTGCTTAAGCTTCCCCCATGACTTGAAACATTCATCGTTGAAATCAAAGGGCACGTCCTTAGCGAGCAGGTTAGTTAAGGGCCTCGCGATTTTGCTAAAGTCCTTAATGAACCGTCTGTAGAACCCAGCATGCCCTAAAAAGGATCTAATATCCTTGATGCTTTTGGGGGGTGGAAGCTTAGCAATCACTTCTACCTTAGCCTTATCTACTTCTATGCCTCTCCTCGAAATCTCATGGCCCAAGACAATCCCTTGTCTCACCATAAAGTGAGATTTTTCCCAGTTTAGAGTTAGGTTCTTCTCAATGCATCTTTGTAGCACTAACTCTAAGTGATGAAGACATTGATCAAATGAATCTCCATAGATGGAGAAGTCATCCATGAAAATCTCAAGAAAATGTTCCACCATATCAGAGAACAAACTAAGCATGCACCGTTGGAACGTTGCAGGAGCATTGCATAATCCAAAAGGCATGCGCCTATAAGCAAAGGTTTCGAACGGGCAGGTGAACGTCGTCTTTTCCTGGTCTTCTGCAGCAATGGGGATTTGATTGTATCCCGAGTACCCATCTAGAAAGCAGTAGTACTCATGTCCAGCCAAACGCTCAAGCATTTGGTCGATGAAGGGTAGCGGGAAATGGTCTTTACGGGTAGCAGCATTCAACTTCCTGTAGTCGATACAAACACGAACCTTGGTAGGCAATCTTGTTTGTACCAACTCTTTTTCCTCATTTTCTACTACCGTAAAGCCAGCCTTCTTTGGGACCGCATGAACAGGGCTAACCCATTGGCTATCAGAAATGGGATAAATGATCCCATTATTTAATAGTTTTAGAATTTCAGCCTTCACTGCCTCTTGCATGAGAGGGTTAAGCCTGCGTTGTGGGTCCCTCCTAGGGATTGCTTCATCAACTAAATGGATTCTATGTTGCACTATGGCTGGACTTATTCCCTTGATGTCCTTCATTGTCCATCCAATGGCTTCCCTATGTCTTTCCAGAATAGACATTAAGCTGTCCTCTTGTTGCTCAGTCAGGTGGGATGCTATGATGACTGGCAAGGTGTCCTTTCCGCCCAGGTAGGCGCACTTGAGATGTTCAGGCAGGGTTTTCAACTCTAGGGAAGGTGTTGCTTCATTGGAGGGAATCTCTGGGCTTTCGATCCTAAGATGGGGTACACTGGGGCTTGATGCCCAATCCACTGCTGAATCTACGATCTGGTCTAAATTTGAATCCTCAGCCTCCCGATCAAACTCTGCCTCAGTTTCTATCTCCATGCATTCCTCATGTTCACTGGTCAGGTTTTCAATAGAATTGACCTCAAATGTCTGATCATTGACATCCCTAGGTTGTCTTCCAAGATTGAAGACATTGACTTCCTTCATCATGTCTCCGAAAGTTAATCGCATGGACCCGTTCCTACAGTTGATTATGGCATTGGCTGTAGCTAGGAATGGGCGCCCTAAAATGACGGGAGTTTGAGACCTAAGATTGGACACAGGTTGGGTCTCAAGCATAATGAAGTCAATGGGGTAAATGAAATCCCCGACCCGGATGAGAACATCTGTGATTTTTCCCTTTGGGATCTTCACAGATCAGTAAGCTAGCTGGATAGTGACTCGAGTTGGGCTTAGCTCACCCAACCCTAGTTGCTGGTATACTGAGAGAGGTAGCAAGTTGATACTTGCTCTTAGGTCAAGAAGCGCTCTACTGATTTCAATCTGTCCTATGGTGCAGGAAATGGTGGGACATCCGGGATCCTTGTATTTCACCGGAATGGGACCAGACAGAATTTCACTTATGTTAGTGGCCAAGAACACTTTCTTGGGCACATTGGTCTTTCTCTTCTTAGTACACATATCCTTCAGAAATTTGGCATAAGCCGGGACTTGTTGGATAGCGTCTAGAAGTGGCACATTTAACTTAACCTGGTTGAACATCTCTAGAATTTTCTCCATGTGCATATTTTTATTATTGTTCCTAAGCCTATTAGGAAAGGGTGCTACAGGCTTGTGAACTTGTTCAGCAGCTTTGTCCTCGTCAGATGTCTGTGGAGCGGATTGGGAGGAACTAGCAGAGGTAGAGGCTTGAGTGGGATCAGGATGGACTGGACTCTTCTGCTGGTAGACCTGGTTGTCTACCTTCTTTCCAGATCCTAGTGTGTGAATAGCATTACACTGGTTAATTGATGGATCCTGGACTTCATATGCTTGGTTGGAGGTTTTTGGGTTAACTAATGGCTGACTAGGCAAAGTACCCTTAGGTCTTTCACTTAGGGAGCTAGCTAACTGGCTCATCTGTAATTCCAACCTTGATATGGTCTGTGAATGACTATTCAGAGTTTGTCCCTGGTTCTGCATGAAAGCAGCCTGAGACTTAATGAAAGCCTCTATGCTCTCCTCCAATTTACTGATTTTCTTTTCCATTGGAGAGCCTTAGGAGGACGAAGATGGGGCTTGACTGGGAAAAGGTGGTGGAGGAGCAGGGTGGTGAAAGTTGTTGGAAAAATTAGGCCTGGGAGGATTGTTTTGGGCCCAGGAGAAATTTGGGTGATTCCTCCAGCCGGGATTGTAGGTCTGCGAGTAGGGGTTGTGAGGCGGCTGTGAGTAAGCCGCGTTCATGTGTTCCGGTGGCATTTGTTGGGCATGGAAAACGGGGCACTCTTCAAAGACATGGTTCGGTGCCTAACAATATGAACAACCCGGATTGTGAATTGGTGGTGGGTTGATCTGGTTGACACTAGCAGGCTCTTTTGTTTCCAGAGCCTCTATTCTTCTCACCAGGGTAGCAATCTTAGCCTCGACAGCTATGGATGATTCTAGAGATAGGAGCCCTCCTCTTGAAGCTATAGATTGTGAATTCCTAGGTTTCTCAGAGGCTGGCTCCCATTGCAGGGTTTTCTCTGCTAAATCCTCAAACAAATCCCAACCCTGATTCTCATCCTTCTGCGAGAACCCTCCCTGACACATCGTTTCTAACAGGGTCTTAGTCTGATAATCTAGACCATCATAGAGAATTTGGCACTGACGCCATTTCTCCACGCCATGATGAGGGCACTGAGCGAGGAGATCTTCGAATCGCTCAAAGTATCTCCAAAATGGTTCGCTCGGGTCTTGCTTAAACTGCATGATGTTCTTCCTAATGAGGACAGTTTTGTGAATTGGGTAAAATTTCTTCAAGAAAGCCTTGACGAAATCATCCCACGTCGTGACTGAATCTGCTGCCAAACTGTACAACCACTTCTTAGCTTGGTCCTTTAGGGAAAAAGGGATGAAACGTAAGCTAACGGCATCATCTCCTAGCTGGGGTATACGCATCATAAGGCATACTTCTTCAAATTCCCTAACAAAGAAGTATGCGTCCTCTGATTCTAAACCATGAAATTTGGGAAGAGTGTTAATGAATTGTGGCTTTAACTCAAAATTATTTCCGTTTGCTTCAGGAAGTTTTATGTAAGATGGAAGTGAAGTTCTGATCGGGTAAAATCTATCCTGAAGTGACGCCATCACCGGTTCTGGATGCAAGGGTAGAGAAGTGTTTCTTATTAATCTGGAAGTTGAAGGATCTCTCACCCACTCTTGCATTCAGCACACCACAAACAACGTGAAGACAACAAACAATCGAAAAAGAATAGAAAACAAATAAAAGAAAGAAAAACAACCACAAGCCTTAGTCTAAGGTACCTGGACCTAGATGACTCTTAACTGGTCGATTCTCCGGGGAAGGTTGTTGTAGGAACTTGACTACAAGCTAATCGGCCAGGAAAGGGCAAAGCTCGGGGGGAGGTATCCGGGCGGAGCCACGGGCCTAATTATGCCAAACCACGGAGCTTTCGAGACTTAACCTCTCAATCCACTTTCCTTAGACACCGATTTTGCAGGAGCATAGTTCTTACAATTTTCAACCTCGGTTAATCTCTTAGTGAGTCCGAGATGTCCCTAGGGCCAACATCTATTGATTTTTAGTTAAGGCTTGAGAAAATGTGAGTGCACATGGAGATGATTTTTGGGCTAAGGAAGGGTGATGAAATCCCTACCTTATCTTGTTTATTTGGGTTTGCCCTTAGAGTCAATTGTGCAAGTGTACAGTTTATTCACAACAAGGTAACACTCAAAGCGGTAAATCACTTCAAATGTTGGTCCTATCCTATATGAATGCACATGTAACTTGTCTCCAGCACCCTTCAACAGAAATTGAAATAAATTGAAATAGACACGTGCCCTAAATGCAAAAGTCTAATCCAAATTTCAATTAAGCAACAAGTAAATTTCTGTTGAATTTATTACACATGCATATGGTGAAGCATCCAAGGAAACTAAAAAATTAGAAAGCAAATTTTTTTTGTTTAGCGGCATTCGGCAACCCTGCAAACGAGTTTGTTATACTTCAATCGGAAAAACTCGCTTTTACACGAATCTTTCCGAGGGCAAATGAGTCCTCGCGCAATGTCCTTGGCCACCTCTTTTGCTTCCCATTATGGTGAGCTCCTTGGTTCTTCTCTGCACACAAAAACAAAGAACAATCTTTAGTGGTGAACAATAAAGCCGTTCCCTCCCCGGCAACGGCACCAAAATTTGATCGGCAAAAAGCAAGCACAAGAAAAGTAGAAAGAGAGTGGGTCGAAGTTACTGCTTTTGCGATTCTTCCGTAGTAGCGAAGTGGCTATATGGGTCGTATCCACAGGGAGGGAGAGCGATGGAAGCTTGATGCGGCTTTTATGTTCAAGAAAAGAAAATGTTCTTTGTTTCCAAATAAAGAATTTAAAAGGTGAAAACAAGTTGTTTCAAGGATTGTTGGAAAATGTTTTGGTAGTTTGTAAAAGTGGATTTTTCTTATTTATAAAAACGCATGGCTAACCTTCTACTAATTGCTCTCACTAATCCCTAACTTCTTGAAGATGTGCCTTACGATGGATCATAGGCAAGCTTACCCCTGATGCAATGGAACTATTCACGTGGAAATCGAGTGAAAGTTCTTCCTATAACTTTGCTTTACACGGCAAAAACTCGGACATTCCCATATCAAGATCCATTAGAAGGCAAGAATACGGGAAGACACGAGTGCACTAATGGTATCGATAAAGTTAAAAGGAAAGTCTCTAACTTACAGCAACAAGCAAAGTACAAGACTTATAGATCATCAAACTATTTAAGTATGAAATATAAGAAGGTAAATACTTGTAGGTGAGTTAGAGTTAGAACCCTCGTCTTAAGATGTCATAGCTCTCGTTTGCACAAGGCTTGTTGGCACTATTGACTCATGCGGGTTATTGATTAAGCAGTTAAAGATTAGGGGATTAGTAGTTAGTTAGCCATGCTATGGAGGAGTTAGTTACACATGGTAAAGAAAAGAACAACAAAAGAAAAGAGATAAAGAGAAGGAGTTACACTAAAGCAAGAATGTAAAAGCAAATGCAAAGACAAGTAAATGGAAAGAAGGAAGAGAAGTAGTACTTGTATTTATCTTGTCACCCTTCCAAATACAACTCCTTACAAACTCTCTCTTTCATTTTAATGGCTAAATCCTAAACCTAGAACTTAGAAGAAGAAGAACAACTAAACCTAAAAAAAAACTACAAATTTCTCTCCAATCCCCTCTACTTTTCAACTAAAGAATCCTCCTGGGCTTTTATAGGCATCAAGAATGAGGGTCGCCAGGGGACAAACCCTGACCCAAAACGCGGCGCGCCGCGCGGCCACATGGCCGTGGAAACGCGGCATTTGCTGCGTTTCCGTGGCAGTACTTTGGCGGCGCGCACGGCGCCCCGCAGCGCGCCGCCTGGTTGTCCCCCGCAGCGCGCCGCCTGGTTGTCCCCCGCCGCGCGCCCACATGGCCGCGAAAACGCGGCATTTGCCGCGTTTCCGCGGCAATGCTTTTACGGCGCGCGCAGTGCCGCCTGCTGCGTGCCGCCTGGTTGTCCCCCTGTCGGCTGGATCTCTTGGTTTCTGATTTGGCCGCGTTTTTACGGCAAAATGCCGCGTTTCCGCGGCTTTACTTGGGCGGCACTTGCGGCGCCACCTGCTGCATGCTGCGCTGTTGTCTCCCTGCTGGCTAACGCTCCTGATTTTGACAGAGTCAGCCCTCTAGGTCAATAGCTACCTTTTAAGCCTTTTAATCACCAAATAATGGTGATTTAGACCTTCTTCTTCATTTACCCACCATGGACCTAGGATCAAGTGATTGTTCTTCATTTTTGCATATTTTTCCACATCTATACCATGCATATCATGAATAAAAATGTGATTTTTAATCTTTTTCTCTCTATTTTTGCTGGTCTATATTTTAATGGAGAAGAGGCCAAAATCCATGGCAATTATAAGGAATTAAAGGAGAATTAATCAAGCCCAAAGAGAGCCCAAGGGTTGAGCCCAGGACCTGGAAACATCCATGCGCCAGCTCAGATATTCCAGAAGGTCCACGTGGCTAACAACCTGCGAGAAATGCGCAACAGAAATCTGGCGCCTAACGGCCCAGATTCTGCCGCGGAAACGCGGCTCTGGCCGCGTTTTCGCGGCAGTACTGTGGCCGTTGAGCCAGAGATTTCTGCCACCTGTCCGGGTTCTGGATACTTCTCTCTGAGATTATAAATACAGCACCAGGGCCTTCGCAAAAAAAGGAGGAGAGATTAGAGGATAGAGCTTTGTATTTTTGTAAGTTTTTCTCTAGGATTTTAGTGCTCTAGGTCTTCTTCTTCCTCCCTAGAAATTCTGCATAAGAGAGAGATTGTAAGAGAGAGAAAGCTTGTGTAAACCAGGGTGACAACTTGTGAAGTAAGGATTAATCCATTCTCTTTTCTTCTCTATTGCATTTTCTAGTGTTTACTTGCTTTCTTTAATTCTAGCTTTACTTTCCTTGCACTTTTATTCATGCTTTGCTTTTCTTTTCTTGTAAAGGCTAGTAGCTAGCTTCTTCTAACATAACTAGCTAACCACTAACTTTGCTAACTACTAACTCATGAGTGATTGCTATCTTTAATCTTGCAAGTTGTATGGTCTTTTTCATCCCCGATGGGTTACTTTCATGCTTGGCAAGTTCTTGTTGTAATTCCATATGATTCATGTGTGCCTCATTTAGAGCCTTGTCTTAAGAACAAGTGCCTTGATGGAACATGGAGATGGATCACCAAACATATGCTATTTGTTGTACAACTTCTTTACTTCCATTAATGAATGTTGTATCTTCTTCCTTAGCATCCCTTGAGTGTCGCTCTTTTGATTCCATTATTGAAATTCTATCTTGAAGGCCTATGACATCTATGAGGCTACAAGACAAGTCCAAGAATGATCACCCGTCATCCAAGTGGGAAAGCAACTAGACCAACACGCAAGACAAATCTTTGTCGATGAATCAACATGAGGCACGCATCACCATCACGGAGTTTAGTAAGTTTAGCAAATTAGTAAGGTTAGCTAGTCATGGTTTTCTTCCATCTTAAAGTCTTCTACAAAGTTCTCTTTCTTTTAGTTTTATTTCCAAAGCAAATCTCCTTTTTGATTTCTTTTCCTTTTATTTCCATCATGCACAAATCCACCAATTCTTTCATTTCTTTTTCCATGATTTTTTCATTCTTTTAAGACAAAGAAGAACTTTCGTTTACTTTCTTCAACACTGAACCGTAACGCTTCCATCGCAAGCTCTCCCTGAGGATTCGACCCGTATAGCTTATGCTACTACGGTGATTAAGGAAAGGAGTACATTAACATATTGAATACATATTGTGGAGTGATTAAGCACCAAAGGTTGACTCTAAACCTTATCTCTTTCATTGAATATCTGTGCATATACTTCACACTCCTTTTTCCCTTAACAAATTTTTGGCGCCGTTGCCGGGGAGAGCAACGGTTTTTGATTCAAATCAAGAACTAAACGAATTTTCTTCTCTGTTGCAGGTTACAGGTGAAGAAACAGGAAAATTTGCATTGCAGTAACATATAAGTGGACCTGGGCCTCTGCTCTAGAAAGCAGAGACCAGGATCCCTCTGAATTGCCGCAGAATCTCGGCCAAAGCCGCGGATCCGCGGCAAGGAGGAGTGAACTACTGACCATTTTTCTGCAGGGTTTCTTACTCTGCAAAATACAGCTGCTGCAATTCTTAAATTCTTGTATGCTTCACCATATTCCTGCTAATAATCAACAGTAAAAAATTTGTTGCAAAGTTAAAAATTGTTTAGACATTTGCATTTTCTAGGCACGTGTCTTTTCAATTCATTTAATTTACTGTTGAAGAGTGCTGGAGCAAGGTACGTGCGCATTGCATTTAGACTAGGACTCAACTCTTGGTTGATATTTTATCGCTTTGAGTGAACCTTGATTGTTTATATCGTACACTTGCACAAAATCAATTTTAAGGGCACCACCCATAAATAAGATAAGGTGGGGGATTTCATTACCCTTTCCTTAGCCCAAAAACTACCATCCCAGCACTCACAATCCCAAGCTTGTTAAATAAAATCTGATAGACGTTGGCCCTAGGGACATCCAGACTCACTTAGGAGATTATCCTAAGGGGGAAAAGTGTTGGAAATTAACTTTTGCAAAATCAGTGTCTAGGAAAGGGATTGAGGGCCGAAAGCCCGAAGGTTGCTGGTTATTTAATTAAGGAACATCTTTGACGGAAAACCTCCCACCAACCTTGCCCTTTCCTGGCTGATTAGCTTGTAGTCAAGGTCTACACTAAACCTCCTGTGGACGGTCTAATCAGTTAGGAGTTGTCTAGGTCCAGGAATCCTAGATAGCTTGGATTGATTTTTCTTTTATTGTTTGTTATTTTCATTTTTCTTTTCGCTGGTGTGATCGGTGCACGTTGTTTGTGACTGTATATGCAAGAGTGGTTCCGTGATCCAAATTCTGCAAGACTTGTTAGACTTTCTACACTTGTACTTACACAACCACTTGACACAATGGAAAACAACGTCTCACTTCAAGATAGATTCTATCCAATTCGCACCTCCCTTCCATCTTGCATTCTTCTCCCCGAACCCAATGGAAATCACTTTAAGCTGAAACCGCAATTCATTAATACACTTCCCCGATTTCATGGTCTAGAGTCAGAGGACGCGTACATCTTCATTCGAGAGTTTGAAGAAGTATGCCAAATGATGAGAATTTTCCAACTGACCGAGGATGCTATTAGGTTAAGGTTTATACCGTTTGCACTGAAGGATTTAGCTATGAAATGGCTTTACAATCTTCACGTCAGTTCCATATCTTCTTGGGATGATTTTGTAAAGGTCTTTCTTAAGAAATTCTATCCTATCCACAAAACAGCCCTCATGCGAAAGAATATCATGCAATTCAAGCAGGAATCACACGAACCGTTCTGGAAATATTTTGAGCGTTTTAAAGACCTTCTAGCCCTATGTCCTCATCACGGCATAGAGAAATGGCGTCAATGCCAGATTATCTATGACGGTTTAGATTACCAAACGAAAACCCTCCTTGAATCTATGTGCCAAGGGGAATTTTTGAAGAAAGATGAACATCAGGGGTGGGATCTCTTTGAAGCCTTAGCTGAGAAAACCATTCAGTATGAGTCATGCCCTGATAAACCCACTCCCACCACTTCCAGAACTGGTATGCACTCCATAGAATCCTCTATAGCTGCGGAAGCCAAGATCACACAATTAATAAAGAGGATAGAACTGCTTGAGTCAAGGGGAAATTCTGTTGTCAATCAGGTCAACCCATCACCTGTGATCACACCAGGTTGCACCTACTGTCATGATCTTAACCATGTCTTTGAGGAGTGTCCTATGTATCAGCCTCAATCATATCAGGAGAACACGTATGCAGCATTCACCAGACCTCCATACTCCAACACATACAATCCGGGATGGCAGAACCATCCAAATCTTTCGTGGAGTCAGTCTGGTCCTGAGCAATATAGGCCACCACTTCCACATCATTATAATGCTCAGTATCATCCACCCAGTTTCAATCGGAATTCACAGAACTTTCATCCATACCAAAGTCCACCACAGTCACAACCTTATCAAACACCACACTACCAATCACAAATCCAGTCTCCATACTATCAACATCCACCCCAGAATAATTCAGAAATATCAGAGTTGAAGAAAATGCTAGAAACCTTTACAAAGAACTATCATCAGGATATGAATAAAGTTTAGGTCCAGATCAGGCAATTGGCTGAGAAACAAAAAGGAATGTTACCAAGCCAGCCATTGCCAAATCCCAAACATCACTTCCCTTTGCATGAAGTGGAAGACACAGGACCCAGTCAATGTCATGCTATTCATACCCTGAGATCTGGAAAACAAGTTGATAATAAGGTTTCTGATCAATCATCCCATCCAACACCAAAGTCAACACCTCCTGTCCCAATGCAACCAACTTCTGACAATCCACCTTCTAGTTCAGAGCCATCAACGTCACAAGCCAAGGGAAAAGAAAAAGAAGATGAGCAACCTTATAAGCCTAGTGTACCATTTCCAAATAGGCTTAAAAATAACAAGACAAATGCTCATATGGAGAAGATAAAAGAAATGTTCAACAAGGTCCAAATCAATGTCCCTCTTCTTGATGCAATCCAACAAGTGCCATCATATGCCAAATTCTTAAAGGAAATGTGCACCAAGAAGAGGAAAACACAAGTCCCTAAGAAAGTCTTCCTAGCATCAACCATTAGTGAGTTGCTCACTGGTCCAATTCCTGTTAAATACAAAGACCCAGGGAGCCCCACCATTTCATGCATCATAGGACAGACTACCATCAATAGGGCACTTCTTGATTTGGGGGACAGCATCAATCTCCTGCCTTTTTCTGTGTATCAACAATTAGGGTTAGGCAATCTCTGTCCTACCCAAATGACTATCCAATTGGCTGATCGCTCTGTCACGAGACCCAAGGGGGAAATTCACGATGTCCTTGTCAGAGTTGGGGAATTCATTTACCCTGTTGATTTTGTAATCCTTGAGACACAACCTGTGTCAAATTCCAATAAAAGGGCTCAAATTCCTGTCATTTTGGGACGACCATTCCTGGCTACTGCAAATGCCATCATCAATTGCCGGAATAGATCAATGAGGTTAACCTTTGGTAACATGACTCATGAACTCAATGTCTTCCACACACAGCCTCGTAAAACAAAAGATCAAACATTTGAGGTCAGCTTCATTAGAAACAATTGTGAGGAAGAAGGTGAAGATCCAAAAGATGAGTCACAATTTTGTGATTCTCTTATCCGAGTACCCTTTCAAAAGGGGAAAGTTGATTTGGATATTTTCACTTTCAAAGAGCCAACCGTGAATGTATCCCAAAAGGATATAGTTCAAAAACCTCCAATTGATATATCCTTTGAAGACCTTTTTGCTGATGAGATCATGTGTCTGGATGAGCCAACTCGGGGTCGGTTAATTAGTTGTCCATCTCTGAAGGAGAATGTCGACCTGAGTTTTGAAGAGCTGTATGGAGAGGAGCTTGAATTTCTTAATATTAGAAGTGATGAAATTCAGAGTGAAAGTGGTAATGAAGAACTCTTTAGGGAACATTGTGGCGACATGCGGATGAGTAACAATGAGAAATTGAAGCTGGAGATGCCTAGGGTTAAGAAAGTAATTGAACTCGTTTCCTAACCGAACTCACAAAAACAAACACATTGGAACGATGGGAAACGAGCCAGGGGAAAAGACCAAAAGAACAGCCTAGGCATTGAATACATTTGTAAATATTTTTTGTAAATAATTCTTTTACACTGTTTGTAAATAATAAATAATAAAAAAAGAGAGAAATAATAATAAAAGAGGGACTTTTATGCTTAAAAGAGTTTCCCCACTTTCAAAATTCAAAATTCTTTTCAATTCAAAATTCCTAGGTCAACATCTCTTCCTAGGGTCAAACTCATTTTCAAATTCAAAGTCCCTAGGGTAAATTCACTTTTAACCTAGGGATAAAAGTGGGATTCTTAATATCTTTCCCTCTTATAAATATCTCTCTCTAACCCACCCTTCCTCCCTCACACGCAAAAGAACTTTCAGATCTGAACCCCTCTTTCAAAAGCGCCGCCTCTGCAACTTTTCCCTTCCCCAGATCTCTCTGTCCTGCCGCGATCCCGCGACCCAGGCCGCGCATCCGCGGCTTTCCTGACGTTTCTGGAGCAGCGCCGAAGTCTTCACCGATCGATTTTGTTCCCTGGTGGCCGATCTGGTGCCAGTTTTTCCTGAACCCATCTCCTGTGCCCTCTGCAAGATCGAGTTTTGTTTTCCCCCCACGTAGTCCGGGGGCGGTTTGCATCTTGATCTCTCTATTTTACCGCTTTAATCTTTATTAATAGCATGGCACCGAATATTTTTGCTGAGAAAGATTTTGGTAGAATATTGTGTGATTCAAATGGATATGGGCACATGTTTTTAGACCGCATTAGGGCTTGGGATTGGTATAGTCTAGTGTACGACAATGGTGAAAACGATGTTTTTTATTGCCCTGATCTAGTGGCAATGTTTTACACATCCATAGACCATGCCTCTGTCAATGTCCACACATACCAATTTACTGTACACATGCCCACTGGCGACTTGTTCATCACGCTTCCTCTTCTTGAGGAAATCACAAATGTCCCAACTATCACACAACACAACGACCCTCTCCCATTGATTGAGTACATGACTGTTATGGGGGCTCGTTGTACAGAGCAGGATCGTGGGCTAAAGGCTAGCACCACGTTTAGAAATGTGCACTGCGTTGGACGCTGGATCCAACGCAACATTTTAGGGCTAGACCACACCACAACCTTTAACAGACCTGTGTTGCAAATAATACATGATTTAATAACTCGGCAACACACTGTTTGTTTAAATAAAACCATCTTCCATGCAATCATAGCAATTCCTCACGTACTAGGGGTGCCAAACAGTCCCATCCCATCTTTATTACACGTCTGTGTAGGACTTTCCTACCGGACGCTGTCTTTGACACATTTGACCATTTGTGACACCTGAAAGACCTACCAGTGCATATAACAGTTGTTTGCACGCGGTTTGGACGCCTAGTGTCCAACCAGAAGATATACCAGTAAAGTCCTCTGAGGAAAGTTTTGAGGAAGAAGATGAGCCTGAGTTTTGGCAGCAGGAACCCCCCAATGATTCACGAGCCTTCATGTCCAACATCTGGAAGGGCATGAAGAAGATTTTCAAGGGGCAAGTGAGACTGAGAAAGAGGGTGGAGGAGCAATCCTCTAGGCTAGAAAACATAGAGGCCAGATTGAGGAGATCACAGTCAGCTGGACCTAGCACCACTGCTGGTCCAAAGCGACGGAGGGAGTAGCTTTTTACCATTACCTATTTTCATGCATATTTTTATCTTGCATACATTGGGGACAATGCATGAGATAGGTATGGGGGGTAGATACTAACATAGGATTTTTCATTTTCTTTTTAGGGTTTTTATTTTTCTTTCTAGGTGTTTTATTTTTTTTAGATTTTACTTTTCTTTGTAGATTTTCTATTTTCTTTTAGATTTTACACTTTTCTTTTTAGAAAATATATAAAAAAAAACTTTTTGAAATAAGAGACAAAGTTTGTGATCTATTTTTAAGAAAATTAAGATGATCTTAGAAATTAAGGAAGCCTTAATTATGACATCTTAAACTTAGTTGAAATAATGGATCTTGTTCAAGATTATAGGTTAAGAAAGATAAATTGGGGAGATAATTTTATCTTGCATTTTTTGCCTTAGAAAATATGCACTTCACACTTACACATTTTTCTGGGATGGAAACAAAGACCTAAAAAGCCATATATATAAAAAAATAATAAAAAATAAAAAAATAAAAAAATATATAAAAATATATAAATAAAACATCACTTATTAAGCTGGATAATTGTGCCTCAAGAAGCATGATTATTCACGCCTAACGGTGATCCAAAAAAAAAAAATAATCCCCTTTAGTTTTGTGGCCTTTTTTACTCGAGACCTTAACCCGAGGGATGTTTTCTCATCTGATGCCCTAAGACCATCTGGTTTGGGAGTCATCGGTTATAGGCTCGCTACATGAGTAAACTAGAAAGCCTAAACTAAGGGAAGAAAAAGAAAAAGAAAAAAAATATGTATATATATAAATAAATGGCTTGAAGGTTAGAGTTGAAATCCCAGAAAATCTTCACTATCACATTGTGCATATTATCTAGGTTTTATGAAAGATAAAATATTCAATCCAATTTTGAATTCTTACCTTAATTAAGGACAAGATCTTGCATAGAGACTAAGTTTAAGGAAGAATGATTATAGGTAGACTTATGACCTAAGATCACTTATATTTTTGCAAAAATAGTTCGAAAACATGTCTCTCTTTCAAAATGAATTTTCAAAACACTAACATTTGTTTTCTTTCTTTATGGATTTTGTGGGTGCAATCCGCTGAAAACCCTCAGGAGACAACACTCCTCCTCTAGGGTAACCTAGAGGTTTAACGGCTTGTTGCACGTGCTCAGTGCAATCGTGTCACCTACGAAAGTGGTGTAATAATCTAGTTAGGATTTTTTTCTTTTCTTTTATTTTGCTCGAGGACGAGCAAAAGCTAGGTATGGGGGTGTGATTGTTCTTCATTTTTGCATATTTTTTCACATCCATACCATGCATATCATGAATAAAAATGTGATTTTTAATCTTTTTCTCTCTATTTTTGCAGGTCATTATTTTAATGGAGAAGAGGCCCAAATCCATGGCAATTATAAGGAATTAAAGGAGAATTAATCAAGCCCAAAAGAGAGCCCAAGGGTTGAGCCCAGGACCTGGAAACATCCATGCGCTAGCTCAGATATTCCAGAAGGTCCACGTGGCTAACAACCTGCGAGAAATGCGCAACAGAAATCTGGCGCCTAACGGCCCAGATTCTGCCGCGGAAACGCGGCTCTGGCCGCGTTTCCGCGGCAGTACTGTGGCCGTTGAGCCAGAGATTTCTGCCACCTGTCCGGGTTCTGGATCCTTCTCTCTGAGGTTATAAATACAGCACCAGGGCCTTCGCAAAAAAGGGAGGAGAGATTAGAGGATAGAGCTTTGTATTTTTGTAGGTTTTTCTCTAGGATTTTAGTGCTCTAGGTCTTCTTCTTCCTCCCTAGAAATTCTGCATAAGAGAGAGATTGTAAGAGAGAGAAAGCTTGTGTAAACCAAGGGGTGACAACTTGTGAAGCAAGGATTAATCCATTCTCTTTTCTTCACTATTGCATTTTCTAGTGTTTACTTGCTTTCTTTAATTCTAGCTTTACTTTCCTTACACTTTTATTCATGCTTTGCTTTTCTTTTCTTGTAATGGCTAGTAGCTAACTTCTTCTAACATAACTAGCTAACCACTTACTTTGCTAACTACTAACTCATGGGTGATTGCTATCTTTAATCTTGCAAGTTGTATGGTCTTTTTCATCCCCGATGGGTTACTTTCATGCTTGGCAAGTTCTTGTTGTAATTCTATATGATTCATGTGTGCCTCATTTAGAGCCTTGTCTTAAGAACAAGTGCCTTGATGGAACATGGAGATGGATCACCAAACATATGCTATTTGTTGTACAACTTCTTTACTTCCATTAATGAATGTTGTATCTTCTTCCTTAGCATCCCTGAGTGTCGCTCTTTTGATTCCATTATTGAAATTCTATCTTGAAGGCCTATGACATCTATGAGGCTACAAGACAAGTCCAAGAATGATCACCCGTCATCCAAGTGGGAAAGCAACTAGACCAACACGCAAGACAAATCTTTGCCGATGAATCAACATGAGGCACGCATCACCATCACGGAGTTTAGTAAGTTTAGCAAATTAGTAAGGTTAGCTAGTCATGGTTTTCTTCTATCTTAAAGTCTTCTGCAAAGTTCTCTTTTATTTAGTTTTATTTCCAAAGCAAATCTCCTTTTTGATTTCTTTTCCTTTTATTTCCATCATGCACAAATCCACCAATTCTTTCATTTCTTTTTCCATGATTTTTTCATTCTTTTAAGACAAAGAAGAACTTTCGTTTACTTTCTTCAACACCGAACCGTAACGCTTCCATCGCAAGCTCTCCCTGAGGATTTGACCCGTATAGCTTATGCTACTACGGTGATTAAGGAAAGGAGTACATTAACATATTGAATACATATTGTGGAGTGATTAAGCACCAAAGGTTGACTCTAAACCTTATCACTTTCATTGAATATCTGTGCATATACTTCACACTCCTTTTTCCCTTAACAAATTTTTGGATCAAGCAAGTAAGGATTTATTAGTAGAATTTTACATGAAATAAATATGAGAATGTGATGAAAATTATGCAAAATTAGAGACTAATCAGAAGCCAAGACAGATTCTTTTAGGGTTTTAAAACTTGACTTTTTAGCTTAAATAAAATCTCTAAAATTCTACAAAAATAGTTTCAGTATTATACTTTGATATACAAATATGTTTGAGTAAAAACAAGACATGTTACTGAAATCACCTAGAGGGGGGTGAATAGGTGATGGCTATATGAAATATGACGATAATGCGGAATTAAAAATTCTACTTAACAAATTGCTCAAATTAAAAGACTAGCAATAATAAACACAATAAGTAGTGCAAGAAATAAAGGAGTTTGAGTTTAGAGAAAATTCGAGCAAACGCAAACACGAGTATATGTTTCCGAGGTTCGAGCCACGCTCTACGTCCCCGCCTTCACACTTGAAGGATTTTCACTATTGTTGATCCCACTGGATCTCCAATACAAGGACATACTTGTCCTATCTCTCGTGATGCCGCAACACCACCCGGAGCACACTCGCTCGCTTGAGGCCGATGCCTCTACAACTTCACTCAAGAAGAAGGATGATCACACTTGATCAAAAATAGCTCACTTAGCACAATCCTATAACCAATATGTAGATGTAGAATTTGGGATTGTGTAGTGCAAATATCTATAGTGAAGTAGAGGTATAGCTTCAAGAGGGTGTTTGGAAATTTTGGCTTTGGAAATCTTTTGCTAAAATGAAGACTTGAAAAATCACTTGTCAAATGTTGTAAAAATTGTTGTCTTATCATGTTGAAGTGACCACCTATTTATAGGGGATGGAAGACAGGGTAAAACTGGTGGAGAAATTCGTTGGGTGAAGATCCCAACAAAAACAGTCAGAAAAATATAGCTGTTGAAGTCTGTCAGACTTTTCTGACAGCTGCCGGTCGACCGGGGCGGTCGACCGTCAACGGTCATATTTTTGACCGTTGAGGGAAGTCGGTCGACCCCGGGGTCGACCGAAGCAAACAGAGAGCTCTGTCAAGTGCCCGGTCGACCCGAGCGGTCGGCCGACGTGCACACATGTACACTTGTGCACGTCGGTCGACCCGGACGGTCGACCGGCTTCTGTCAGATCAGAAAAATCAGACTCTGCAGAAACCAGAAACTTGGGTTTTGGGTTTGGTCTTTTGGGTTGAGCTTTTGGACCTTATAAACATGTTCATAAGTCACTATTCTAACATGTTAAAACATTTTGATAAAGATCCTCTTTGATAAAAACTTGTTTTTTCAAAAATCGTTTTTCCAAAACTTGATATTTCTAAAACTAATTTCCAAAACATGTTAACTCTAAAACTAAGTTGGAAATAGAAATTGAAATCCTTTTTGAAGCCATGAACCACAAATGTGTGTGAAAGTGATAATCCCATAACTCTACTTCTAACATCTAGGTTTTGACAAAAAGTCTAAAAAGAAAAGTAAAATACAAATCTTGGTCTTTTCTTTTTGTCTTGATTCCGAAGCTTTCTATTGTGCTTGACTTGGGAATGCAAATCTTTAGCGGCGTCCAAACTTGTGAGTCTTGATAGTGGAGCCGTCAAATCAACTTGTTTTGAACCTGAAATTCTTTTAAACAAAATTGTTAAATACATAACTAAATATGGTTTGTTATCATCAAAATATTCATCGGGATATTGGGCTAATGGCCTTTGGGCCAACAATCTCCCCCTTCTGATGATGACAAAACATATATAGTTATTACAAATATTTTGGGTGAAGACTTCAAGTGAAGCTCCCCCTCAACACATGCATATACAAAAAATACATAAAAGCACATGCATATAAAAAATATAAAAGGTACTTAGGCATAGATGAGCGACACAAATAAAGCAATCATATACAAGTCCATGCCAAAAATAACTCATACCATAAAAGATAATCATGTTCATACATGTTCATACATGTTCACAATACAAACACATCAAATATCCAGTACATGTCCACAATACTAAAAATAACACAAAAAGATGTCCAAACAAAAGATACAAAGTGCAAGTACACAAAATATGAGTAGTACACAAAATATAGGTCTCTCTCAATAACTTCCCCCCTTTTGACATCATCAAATAAGGGGAAATCACTTGTCGCCACCATCGTCCTCAGACAAGCTCTCCTCAGCATCGTCTTCCTCATCATCGTCTTCCTCAGACAAGCTCTCTGTAGCAGTACCCTCAGCCATCTTCTCATCACCATCATCGTCTTCCTCTGAAGAAGAAGAAGAAGCTGCTGCCTCCTCTGGATCAATGCCTACGACACCTGGCCGTGGAGGTGGAGCCGCAGAAGGATCTCTGGCAGGAAATGGAGGACCGGAGGATGGAAGTGGTCGGGCAAAAGATGTGGGATCTGGAGCAAGCATGTCAAACTTCGCAAAGAGTGCCTCAAATTGCGAGTCCATGAATCTCATGGAGTTAGCAAAATAAGTCATATCATTGCGAATCTCTTGGTAACATGAATCCATCTCCGCACGAAAAGCTGCATCTCGCTGCTTGATCCAAGACTGGTGCTCCTGGATCTGAGAGCGAATCTCAGATGAGATGAAGGCCTGGAAATCAGGAGACATAGATGGCCCGGGAGCAGAGGAAGTCCCTGGGGCCAATGATGACCCTGGGGCATCAGCAGGAAGAACAGGAGGCTGCTCAGGAGCGGCTCGACGAATCTGAGCCTGCATCCTCTTCAAAAGAACGCTGTCTAAGTTCACAGCGGGTTCAGAGGGAGTCTCAGAAGAAAGATCAAATCCTAAATGTTTAAAAAGATATGATATGATCATCCCGTAAGGCAAATGCCTACCGGGCATGCGGATCTGATCGGATGCCATGTGAGAAGCTATAAAGTGGGGAAAATTAATCTTAATGGCCTTGAGAAGGCAGTAGATTATCAATGGAACAGGACCCCTAGCATGGCTGTATTCTCCTGATTTGGGTAAAATGTTGTAGAATACAAATTTGGCTAGAATTTGGGCGGTGAACGTGAATTTGTTCACTTCCTCGTTCTTAACCAAACCAGGATTGTCATTCCCGTGAATCAAAGAAGATGCGGTGAGCGCAGACTCACCGTCCGGATACTCAAAATCGTGGAGATCAAAGGTGTAAACATCAACTCCTCCAGAGGAGAGATGCAGAATATCAGCAAATTGGGATAGGGGAATGTCAATATCCTTCCCAAGAACACGAGATCTCACTTGATTTCCCTCAAAAGCAAATTTGCATAGAAGTAATGCACTAAGGAGGGGTACATAGGTTCCCTAATGGCCATGAATTTGTCCAAAGAATTTCTTTTCAGGATGCGAGGGATGTGGAGATGTTCAAAGTCTTTGAGAATAACACATCTCCCTGAAATGACAGATTTCTTAGAAAGTAGGATGAATCGATTTTCAGCTAGATCATTAACAAAGGGTCGTTTAGGTCTAGGGGTGGAGGATGAGGAAGGAACCACAGTTTTTTCTTTCTCACTCCTAGATCTTTTAGACATTTTGGAAATTTTGAGAAATTGAGAGTTTTTAGGTTAAACAGGTTAGGGCTTGATCTAATCAACAAGTAAACCTAATAATCTTGACAATAGATTGAGAATCTAAAAGCTAGAGATCAAGAATTAGAGTAAAAAGAGATTTTTACCTGAAAAAGAGGATTCCAAACCCTAGAACTGAAATTCTTCAAAATCTGATGGAGTGAAGGCCCTGGGAGTGAAGATCTAACACACAAAGAAGGATTTAAACTAGGATTATGAAGTAATTTGAGTGGATTTGAGAGATGGAAATTTTTGAGGAAAAGGGAAGAAGGAGTCGCCGGTTGAAAGTGAGAGAGAGTGAGAGAAACAGTGTTATAAATAGACAGATTTAGGGCATGAAATCGACGCACGGTCGACCGGGTCGGTCGACCCAGAAAACCCGAGAGCTCTGTAACACAGAGCGGTCGACCCGGTCGGTCGACCCAGAACCCGAGAGCACTGACAGATCCAGCGGTCGACCGTACGGGTCGGCGGGCAACAGAGAAGAATAAAAGGCTATTCTTCCAAGCGAAGTCGGTCGACCGAGACTCAGAGCGGTCGGCCGGCTTTGCCAAAAACCTGTCAACAGCAAATGCCCAAAAAAAATTTAAAGGGAAATTTTTAACAAATATAAGTAGGATATATTTAACATACAAGTTTACAACAATATGTTTTAAATCTTCATTAAGTTATCAACCAAAAATTCATACAAGACTTTTTAAATTATTTTTCATATAAAAACAAAGATTTAGAGATGTTGAAGCCGAATACCCGGTGAAGGGTTCTGAACTTCATCCTCTTGATTCCTCTTGAATGAGTTGAGGTGCGCAATTGCCATCTCTAATGTATTTGCTTTAAATATGAAATTTTTACAAAATTTATTTCTAGTTTTGAAATACAATGTGTATATATAGATATATAATCTAGGCTAGACATGTGGACATTCAATAAATATGGTATAAAAGACAAGATATCAAAATTAAAACATGGCATATACACAATCATGATAGAGATGTAGGTTTACGCTAACATATATCAATGTAGCATAAAAGTAAACTAATAATCCTATACATTTGTATATATAACCAAAATTAAAAACTTTTAAATGGAGAGGTTACCAAACGAGGACAATCTCCAAAATAGGTGTCTCCATGATAGCGATGCAAGCGACGATGTGTTCGTTAGGCATTATTGCATCCACCACCCGGGCACCGTCTCCCCCTAAGTCTTGGAGGATGAAGATCCACCTGTATCATTTAAATTTGGTGGGTCTTTTGGTACCCATATTTTCTTGGGTCCTATATGGTTAGTACCGGGGCGAACCCAAACATGTTTACTTGGTATATTATGTTTAGCATAACAAAATTTTTCTAAATGGCCTTTGCGGCCACAATGCGTGCAAACATAAATTCTACCACTACCATACATGTATGCATGCTTATGTGAGTGTGCATGTTTTCGTGCATGTGTATGATGAGTGTGTTTCCCTTGGATTACTCCCTTGGGAAATCTAGATGCAAATTTATTTAAATCAAATGCACATTTTTTAGAGTTGAATCTAAAATATCAACCCGTTTTTGCATTTCAACAAAATCATTTTTATTACATGAAGAGATAGAAGTTTTTCCTTTACAAGCTATTTTATAATTTTCAAAATCAACTTTTAGTTTTTCAAAGCCCTTAGCTAAGTCATCTTTTTCTTTAACAACAACATTAATTTTATCTTTTAAAATCTCATTTTTCCTTTTTAGTTTCTTATTATGAGATTGCGAAATCTCATATCTATATTGTAATTCTTCAAAGAAATGTTCTAATTCATCCATAGTTAAATCATCATCATCTATGGAGTTATCGAGTGTTACCTTGGTTGCATCCTCCCCATGTGCCATGAAGCACATGTGTGCGGCGTCGTTTTCCTCTTCGGATTCCGACTCCGTGTCATCCCAAGTAGCCACAATTGCTCTTTTCTTCTTTAGGATATTCTTGGAAGTGGTTGCTTGGAGTGCGGGGTAATCGGCAATAAGATGTCCGATCTTCTTGCAATGGAAGCAAGGACCGGGTTCTTCTCTTTCTTTTCATATCTTCCTTGAGGTTTCCCTCTTCGGAAGTTGCTTTGCCTCCCCTTCTTATAGAACATCTTGCCCACCTTCCGGATGAGCATGGCAAAATCCTCATCGCAATCTTCGATGAGTCGTCCTCGTCATGGATGGTCGGAGTGGCTTTGAAGGCGATTGCTTTCTTCTTTGGCGCCTCCTTTTCTTCTCGTACTTTCATCTCTATCTCATGTGTCTTGAGATTTTCGATGAAACCGGAGAAGTCCATCTCCTCCCTATCGTTGAGCTCCTTGAGGGTGGTAGCCTTTACTTCCCAAGATTTAGGAAGAGCCCGAATGACCTTCCGAATCTTTTGGTCATTATCGATTGCGTCACCTAGAGAAGATAAGGCATTAGTAATCTTGGTGAATCGCGTGAGCATGTCATCAATGCTCTCATTATCAAACATATAGAAATTCTCATATTGAGAATGCAACAAGTCAATCTTAGATCTTTTGACTTGTGACGTTCCTTCATGAGTCACAATCAAAATATTCCAAACTTCAAATGCGGACTTGCAATTAATAATGCGAGTTAAGTCATCCTCATTTAGAGCTTGGGTCAAAGCATATTGGGCTCTAGCATTAGCCTCATAGTCCTTGGAGGTATCCTCAGACCATGAACTCTCATCAGTGAGGGGTTCAATAAACTCTTTAGTAATGGATCTAGCAACCCTAACTCCTAAAGACTTAAGGAAGAGGTTCATCTTGACCTTCCAAATGGGGAAGTTCAAGCCATCAAATTTAGGTGGGGACTTGATGCTAGAAAAGTCAAGGGATGCCATGAATACAAATGTGAATGCACAATCAAATATAAATGCAACAAATATATAGCCAAATGAATGATCTCCCTAAGGTGGTTAAACCAAAAGATAGGGTTAGGCTCTGATACCAATTGAAATCACCTAGAGGGGGGGTGAATAGGTGATGGCTATATGAAATATGACAATAATGCGGAATTAAAAATTCTACTTAACAAATTGCTCAAATTAAAAGACTAGCAATAATAAACACAATAAGTAGTGCAAGAAATAAAGGAGTTTGAGTTTAGAGAAAATTCGAGCAAACGCAAACACGAGTATATGTTTCCGAGGTTCGAGCCACGCTCTACGTCCCCGCCTTCACACTTGAAGGATTTCCACTATTGTTGATCCCACTGGATCTCCAATACAAGGACACACTTGTCCTATCTCTCGTGATGCCGCAACACCACCCGGAGCACACTCGCTCGCTTAAGGCCGATGCCTCTACAACTTCGCTCAAGAAGAAGGATGATCACACTTGATCAAAAATAGCTCACTTAGCACAATCCTATAACCAATATGTAAATGTAGAATTTGGGATTGTGTAGTGTAAATATCTAGAGTGAAGTAGAGGTATAGCTTCAAGAGGGTGTTTGAAAATTTTGGCTTTGGAAATCTTTTGCTAAAATGAAGACTTGAAAAATCACTTGTCAAATGTTGTAAAAATTGTTGTCTTATCATGTTGAAGTGACCACCTATTTATAGGGGATGGAAGACAGGGTAAAACTGGTGGAGAAATTCGTTGGGTGAAGATCCTAACAAAAACAGTCAGAAAAATATAGGTGTTGGAGTCTGTCAGACTTTTCTGACAGCTGCCGGTCGACCGTCAACGGTCATATTTTTGACCGTTGAGGGAAGTTGGTCGACCCCGGGGTCGACCGAAGCAAACAGAGAGCACTGTCAAGTGCCCGGTCGACCCGAGCGGTCGGCCGACGTGCACACATGTACACTTGTGCACGTCGGTCGACCCGGACGGTCGACTAGCTTCTGTCAGATCTGAAAAATCAGACTCTGCAGAAACCAGAAAATTGGGTTTTTGGGTTTGGTCTTTTGGGTTGAGGTTTTGGACCTTATAAACATGATCATAAGTCACTATTCTAACATGTTAAAACATTTTGATAAAGATCCTCTTTGATAAAAACTTGTTTTTTCCAAAAATCATTTTTCCAAAACTTGATATTTCTAAAACTAATTTCCAAAACATGTTAACTCTTAAACTAAGTTGGAAATAGAAATTGAAATCCTTTTTGAAGCCATGAACCACAAATGTGTGTGAAAGTGATAATCCCATAACTCTACTTCTAACATCTAGGTTTTGACAAAAAGTCTAAAAAGAAAAGTAAAATACAAATCTTGGTCTTTTCTTCAATGTCTTGATTCCGAAGCTTTCTATTGTGCTTGGCTTGAGAATGCAAATCTTTAACGGCGTCCAAACTTGTGAGTCTTGATAGTGGACCCGTCAAATCAACTTGTTTTGAACCTGAAATTCTTTTAAACAAAATTGTTAAATACATAACTAAATATGGTTTGTTATCATCAAATATTCATCGGGATATTGGGCTAATGGCCTTTGGGCCAACAGTTACAAACATTTTGAATTATTTTTGTAACTTAAAAATTTTAGCTAAAAACAAAAACTGTATTTTTCCAAATTAAAATTTTCTAAAACTTCTCCAAATACAAAAACAAGATATTATAAACACTTTTAAAGCATGGTGTGTATGGATATGATCCACTACACATAAATGATGAAATATCTATGTTTTTGACAATAAGCACTAAAACGGTTTTGGTTAAAAACACATGTATATAATAAACTTCAAAAACCAAACCGGTATTTTGTCAAAATGAAAAGCCTTTTCCAAAATGAAAATTTTTTTATGAAAACTCATTGATTGGTCGCTAATGTTGCATATTTAATATCATATGTCCATACTTATTATAGAATAAAAGCCTGCATTGTCCTAATTAATTGTTTGATTTATTTGCAGGCCCAATCTTTAAGGAGATGAAAGAGAGCCCAAGCCCACCAAAAATTCTGAATTAAATCAGAATTAATTCGCACTCACTGAATCAGGGAAAAATCAAGAGGTTGAAAACTGGTTGAGAAGAATCCTCTCAGAATCGATCGGTTTGAAGTAAAGATCAACGGCCATTTCTTCAAAATCTCGGAGCCAAACTGCAAATCCAACCCCAGATAAAGACAGAACGAGACCCAGGAGACCCACCAACAGGGTGTGGCCACCTGGCCACACCCTGGCCGCTAAAACGCGTCCCAAGCCGTGTTTTCGCGGCAAAGTTGGGGAGTTAGGGGAGCGTTTGCTCCCCCGATCTCCTCGGGATCTCCCTCGTGTGGGTTATGCCTATAAAAGGGCAGTCTTTGTGCTGAAAATGGGATGACCATGCAGAGATAGGACTTAGCCAAGTTTTTCATTTCTTAGTTTAGGTTTTTCTTTTCTTTTCATGTAAATTGTATGTAGGCTTAGGTTAGATGATGATTCATGTAAGTAAGAGAGAGAGGCTGATGTTGAGAGTGACACCGATGTACCCTCCTCCTTTCTTCCATTGTTTCAGTAAGTAATAAAGGTAAATGCTTTGTTTTTATGTTCTGCTTTACTTTACTTTTCTTTTGCTTTCTTCTTCCTTCTTCTACTTTACCTCGTTTGTTTTTGTTGAGTTACAAGTGATTTTCAAAGCACAAATACAACGATGTTACGTGAGTGCCAACGATAGTTCATGAAGACGTTCTCCTCCTCAAGACGTATCACTTCATGCTTGTGCTAGACTTGATGATATAATGCGAACGGGGACTGAGCTCGGCTTATGATCTATGCGTTGAACGCCTCCTAAACAAGGTAGAACATGCAAAGTTTTCAGGTAAGTCATCAATCAATCTAGGTAAGTATTTCTTCAACCTTCTTTCTTTTCTTTTATTTCTTTAGCATAGATCGCATTCACGATTTCTTTCACCACATCTTCCAATTGTTTTCACTCTTTTTTCAAATTCATTTGTATATAGTCATTCTCCGGTTTTCTCCACCTTCTTCATCTATCGCTTTCTTTTTAACTTTAACCTTTAACATAACTCTTTCATTTTTATTTCTTTAAAACAGAGAAGAACTTTCGCTTTTGTGTTCATAACGATTTCAATACAAGAACGTAAACGCTTCTATCGCAAAACCCTCCTTGTGGATCACGACCCGCATAGTCACTTGCTATCGCGGAAGAATTGAGCACTTGCACATCTTCATTCTAAATCTGAAATTCTTTATTTTTGTGTGCAGGTTTAGCCTCAATCAAATTTTGGCGCCGTTGCCGGGGAGGGTAACGTTTCTATTGAAATCTGAATTTTTATTGAAAATTTTTTAGAACTAAACGAATTTTCTTCTCTGTTGCAGGTTATAGGGCAAGCAAAGTAGGAAATTAAAGTTGCAGTAACATATAAGTGGCCTTGGGCCTCTGCTCTAGAAAGCAGAGACCAAGTGCCCTCTGCTTTGCCGCGGATCCGCGGCCAAAGCCGCGAAAACTTGGGAAAAAGGAGTGGACTACTAACTGTCTTTTTGCAGGGCTGCTTGCTTTGCAAATTCTAGTTTTCTGCAACTTTACTTTTTCTTATATGCCATCACATAAACCTGCTAATAATTAACAGTAAAACATTTGTTGAAAGATAAAAAAAATTGATTAGACGTTTGCATTTTAGGCACGTGTCTTTTCAATTCATTTATTTTTACTGTTGAAGAGTGCTGGAGCAAGGTACGTATGCATTGCATGTAGAATAGGACTCATCTCTTGGTTGATTTTCATCGCTTTGAGTGAATCTTATTTATCTTGTACACTTGCACAAATTGATTTTAAGGGCACCACCTATTAACAAGATAAGGTGGGGATTTAATCACCCTTCCTTAGCCCAAAAATTAGATTCCAAGCACTCACTAACCCAAGCCTAACTAAAAATGAGTAGACGTTGGCCCTAGGGACATCTCAGACTCAATTAGGAGATTATCCTAAGGGGGAAAGGTGTTGGAATTTGACTCTTGCCAAATCAGTGTCTAGGAAAGGGATTAAGGGCCGAAAGCCCGAAGGTTGGTGGTTATTTAATTAAGGAACGTCTTTGACGGAAAACCTCCCACCAACCTTGCCCTGACCTAGCTGATTAGCTTGTGGTCAAAGTCTGCATTGAACCTCCCATGGACAGTCTAATCAGTTAGGAGTCGTCTAGGTCATAGGTCTACCCTAACTTAGTTAGAATTTTTTTCCTTTTATTTGTTTGCTAATTTGTTTGTTTTTCTTTGTTTGTATTCTATTATGTGATATGACTTATAATAATAATTTTTTTAACTTTAATAATAATCCATATTGCACATCGAATTCTTTTTCGGATATTACCAACCAGGCATATCATAACTTTAACCAACCTAGTGTGCCGGATTGGTCTTATCCGAATGAATATAACCCATGCCCCCCATCGTATGACTATAATTTCCAGAATGATTTCAACTCTTCACAGAGTCAGTGGGGATTCACCTCCCCCGAGCATAATTATCAACCAACTTGTCCTCCTTCTCCACTTAGTCCACAATATTTTCAAGATTCATACTCAGTTCCAACCGTCCAAAATAGGAAACCATCAATTTTGGAAATGAGTATGCGTGAGTCCAAACACAAATCCCAAAATCTAATGGACTCACAATTTCACTACCACTTTCAAGACAATTCTTCATCTTTTCATCACAACAATGAACCTATCAACTATGAAAAGATGCTTGAAGCCATGACTCAGGCTCAAAACACTCGTAATCGTGACATAGATATGATGGTCGAATCTCTACATTCTCACCGTTGGACCAGTTCTGATGTCACTAACCATTCTGTTAGAGCCGAAGAGTCCTGTAGTTTTGGAAATCAAGATTCCATTTCAGAACAACCATTTGAACTTGCCCAAACTCCAAATTTTGAAAAAGATATTGACAGCTTAGTAAGTTATCCTTTTCCTGAAATAGAACTTGAAAATGAATATGATCCTGAACCCCAACTGAGTGATTCAATTCTACTTCCTGATTCGATTATGACTCCGGTATCTTCACCTGATTTCGATCTTTTCCCCGAGTCAACGTTGGATCCTATGCCTATTCATCATGAAATTGAATCTCCATCTTTGAGGATCATATTGAACTTGACCAATTATACAATTTTGAAAATCATATTGACAAATTGGCAAGTTCTCAATTTTTTGATATTGAACTCAATGAGATATATGACTTAGATTCTCAAATCTGTGATCCAGTTCAACTTTCTGAATCAACATTGACTCCTGTTTTGTTACCAAACTTGAGTAATATTTTAGAGTCAGTTTTGATTCCTCCACCTATCATTCTTGAACTGGAATCACCCATATTAGGTCACATCCCATTGTTAGAAAATACATGTGGGCTTGAGTTTCAACTTCTTGACTTGGACCCGCTTCTTGAACCAATTTCGACTCCTGAACCTTTACTTGACTTAAGTCACCTTCCTGAGTCGGTATTAGTTCCTGTCCTTCCTGAGTCCAAGTCAAACCTTCTATCATTTCATACTCCATTCTGGGACGAAGTGGTTGACAAATTTGACTCCGAAATTAGTTATGGAATTTGGAAATTAGATGGGGTTAAATTTTTAATAAAAATTCTTCATGGATTTATCTTTTAATGGGTTATATTAAAGATATTTCTGGCGGGTTCCTCTGAGACCCAAGAAAAGTTTATTGGGCCACGTTTCGTGGACCAATCAGACCACCACCGGAATCACCACCTTAAGGTAACCTTTTCCTTCCCTTTCTTCTTTTTCATGCATCTATGCATTAATTCATACATTGAGGACAATGCATGAGATAGGTGTGGGGGAGGGTCTAACATAACTTTTCTCTTCGTAAAAAAAAAAAAATTATTAACATTTTTCTTTACTTTTAAAACTTTTTGAAAATAGAAATAATATTTTGACATATTTTTTGTAAGAAATTAAGTTAATTTTAAGGAATAGGAAATCTAAATTAGGATTTCTTATACTTGGTCAAAATAAGATTATTTGTTTGATTTTTAGGTTAGGAAGATAATTTGTCAAAGTAATTTAGTCTTGATCTTTACCTTGATGAAGTATGCACACCTCATACACTTACACACTTAGGGTTCAAAAACAAAGATTCTTATGCCTTGTAAATATATATATATTAAAAAAAAGAAATAAATAAGCAAAAAAATCTTTTGATTAAGCTGGGTATTTGTGCCTAATAAAGCATAAGTATTCACGCCTAAAGGAGGTCCATATAATAAAATCCTTAGTTTTGTGGCCTTATTTGCTCGAGTTCTTAAGTCCTTGGGGTGTTTTCTCACCCGGTGCCCTAAGACCGTCTGGTTGGGAGTCATCGATTAAAGGCTCGTTACATGGGCAGATTAGAAAGCCTAATAGAACTAAGAATACCACCAAAAAAAATATAATATAAATAAATAAGGTATAAGAGTTAGAGTTAATGAACCCTGAGTTAAAATTTCATAGTCACAAGGTGCATATGACTTAGGGTAAAGTAATAGACTAGATGAGAAGTACAATTTGACTCCTTACCTTGATTGATAACAATTTTTTGAATAGAGACTAAGTTTAGGAATGAAAATTTCAGTTTTCCTATAACTTATAGATTGCTTAAATCTTACAATTATATTTCAAATATTTTTCTCTTTCAAAATGCTTTTCGAAAATACTAACTCTTTATTTCCCTTTCTTTATGGATTTTGTGGGTGCAATCCTGAAAACCCTCACGAGACAAAACTCGTCCTCTAGGGGAAACCTAGAGGTTTAACGGCTTGTTGCACATGCTCAGTGCAATCGCGCGACCTGCGAAAGTGGTCTATAGTTTAGTTGTTTTGCTCGAGAACGAGCAAAAGATAGGTATGGGGCGTGATTGGTCGCTAATGTTGCATATTTAATATCATATGTCCATAATTATTATAGAATAAAAGCCTGCATTGTCCTAATTAATTGTTTGATTTATTTGCAGGCCCAATCTTAAGGAGATGAAGAGAAATGAGCCCAAAGCCCACCAAAATTCTGAATTAAATCAGAATTAATTCGCACTCACTGAATCAGGAAAAAATCAAGAGGTTGAAAACCGTTGAGAAGAATCCTCTCAGAATCGATCGGTTGAAGCAAAGATCAACGGCCATTTCTTCAAAATCTCGGAGCCAAACTGCAAATCCAACCCCAGATAAAGACAGAACGAGACGCCAAGGAGACCCACCACAGGGTGTGGCCACCTGGCCACACCTGGCCGCGGAACGCGGCCCAAGCCGCGTTTTCGCGGTAAAGTTGGGGAGTTAAGGGGAGCGTTTGCTCCCCCGATCTCCCCGGGATCTCCCTCGTGTGGGTATGCCTATAAAAGGGCAGTCTTTGTGCTGAAAATGGGACGACCATGCGGAGATAGGACTTAGCCAAGTTTTTCATTTCTTAGTTTAGGTTTTTCTTTTCTTTTCATGTAAATTTGTATGTAGGCTTAGGTTAGATGATGATTCATGTAAGTAAGAGAGAGAGAGAGGCTGATGTTGAGAGTGACACCGATGTACCCTCCTCCTTTCTTCCATTGTTTCAGTAAGTAATAAAGGTAAATGCTTTGTTTTTATGTTCTGCTTTACTTTACTTTTCTTTTGCTTTCTTCTTCCTCCTTCTACTTTACCTCATTTGTTTTTGTTGAGTTTACAAGTGAATTTCAAAGCACAAACAACGATGTTATGTGAGTGCCAACGATAGTTCATGAAGACGTTCTCCTCCTCAAGACGTATCACTTCATGCTTGTGCTAGACTTGATGATATAATGCGAACGGGGACTGAGCTCGGGCTTATGATCTATGCGTTGAACACCTCCTAAACAAAGGTAGAACATGCAAAGGTTTTCAGGTAAGTCATCAATCAATCTAGGTAAGTATTTCTTCAACCTTCTTTCTTTTCTTTTATTTCTTTAGCATAGATCGCAATCACGATTTCTTTCACCACATCTTCCAAATCGTTTTCACTCTTTTTTCCAATTCATTTGTATATAGTCATTCTCCAGTTTTCTCCACCTTCTTCATCTATCGCTTTCTTTTTAACTTTAACCTTTAACATAACTCTTTCATTTTATTTCTTTAAAACAGAGAAGAACTTTCGCTTTTGTGTTCATAACAATTTCAATACAAGAACGTAAACGCTTCTATTGCAAAACCCTCCTTGTGGATCACGACCCGCATAGCCACTTGCTATCGCGGAAGAATTGAGCACTTGCACATCTTCATTCTAAATCTGAAATTTTTTATTTTTGTGTGCAGGTTTAGCCTCAATCACTCATCTAAATCAAAAGTGTGTGTGTGTATGGTATACTTGAGCAATCCACCAACTATTCTATCCTTTACATTTTAACTAAAAATAAAATCTTAATAAAACAAACCTAGACACAAGTCTTGATCTTGAAGGTCTTCACTTGAAGTCTTCACATCTTCTTGACTTGGTCCAAACTTGATCCAAAGAGTTAGACTCCTCTTGAGTACTTGATGTAGTCTTGATGCATAGGCTCTTGAATCAAACCGTGTTAGCTCCAAAACTTGACTTTAAATCCTTTGTTGAAGCCACACACCTACTAAGATCTTGATCACAAATCTGAGACTAAATAAACACAAGATCATTAGTACTATAACTACATGAGTTTATCATCATCAAAACTAGAGTGATGGGCCTTTGGGCCAACACCTTTTACATAGTTTTGAAAGATGTCATGTCGTGAAGTGGCATGAAAGAGGTGCCTGAATCAATCACTCATGATTCACGGGAACCAGCCAAGGAGAGAATCAAAGTATCAGATCCGTCACTTTCCATGACATACACAAAATCCTTCTCTTTGCTTTTGCCTTTCCTGTCCTTCTTTTGCTTGCAGACCCTCTAAATATGCCCTTTCTCTCTATAGCCCAACACCCGGCACCCCGCGACTTGGATATCCTCTCCCTGATTTGGATTTGGACTTGTAATTCTTTTCTTTTCTCTATTCATCGACCTTCCTCTCTGATCGACACTCAGGGCACTCCTTGATGTCTCAGCTGACCCCGATGACTTCCTACACGTCTCTTGCTGAGAAGTACACCCACCGCATCATCAACTTCAAGATTCATGTCACAAAGGAATTGCTCATCGCCATCATGAGACCATATCAGGCCTCTGGCAAACTGGATAATAGAACCAACGCCCTGATTTCGTAATCGAAATTGATCTCAATAGATTTCAACTGGCTCGTTAGCGTGTTGAATTCATTGAGATGCTCAACGACGCTTCCACTCTCCGTCATCTTCAAGTTGAACAACTTCTTCATCAAGAAAACCTTGTTTGAAGACAAGGGTTTTCTCATACATTTTCGATGACACCGCCATCAAGTCTTTGATCGTCTTCTCCCTTGATCTTTTCTTCATATGTCATTATGAACTTTGCTCTGATACCAGTTGTTGGGATCAACAACAATACGGCTAAAAAAAAGATGCAAAAAACGCTGATCAATCATAGACACTAAAAATTACGTGAAAAACTCAAGTCGGAAACACAAATCCACTATTATCAGAGAGATTATAGGGGAGAAAGAGAATCCTCACAGCCGCTCTGTACAATGGCACTCAATTGATTAATACTTCATCGTAATTTTTCCTAATAATGGCGCATCCCCTTTTATAGGATAAATTAGGGTTATAAGTTGTGAGATCCCTAAACTGCCCTTGACATGTTCCTCAAGTTTCGCTGGCAAAGAAACTTTTGGACTGAACCGCTTCCAGGCTGGACTAGGCCGCTTCTAGGCTGGACTAGGCTGCTTCCAGGCTGCACCGCTCTCGCTTCGCATCTCTGAGGAGTAACTCTGCTCTGTAGTTCAGAGTGCTCCTCCGACTAGATGTTACAAAGTGATCTTCTGTTCCAGAGACTCCATTACTCCGTAGGCTGTCACTCCCGAGACATCATCACTCCAGAGGCTATCGTTCCGTCTTTTGTCGTCAGCTTGAAACTCTGAACTCGTTCAAATGCCATGTCCGGCCATCGCTCCGGGACCATCGTGTTAACTCCATCAAGACAATAATCTAGCTCCACAACTTAACAGTAGACATCATTGGCTAAATGCAAATGTTTCCACACTTTAAGAAGTTCTTGCTACAAGAAGGTAAGATGTGCAGCACAGAAAGTTATAGCGATTTGCCATGACACACTTGCATTGTCAACGGCTACAATTCCGCTATCTTCCGCACTATCCCATCTTTTGCATTTTTTTCTTCCATCTCTTTAATATATATTTTCAGGGAGCTCATTGATATTTCTGCAATCAAGAACCTTCAAGATATGGCGTCAAGGAATTCCAACGAATTCAAACTTCTTACAAATGCAAGTGCCCGTAATATTTGCCGACTCAAATTGACATAGTATATATTTTTTTCTTATCAATTTTGACTTCATATTCACATAATGTACCAGCCGTACCAATCATATCAATCATGAGGTCAGCAGATAATGCATACTCCCTATAAAATACATCAAATACTTTGGAGCATATACATTTGCAGCTTACCATCCCAGGATGAGGTATCACAGGATAAGACTCTATCGGTGACATTTGGCTTGCATGAAAATCAGATTCTAATTCTTTTAGAGGAGGATCTTCAACAACTCTGTTATAGTGATTGAAAAAAAATGCCAAAAGATCCAACTCAGGATTCAAATACTTTTTAAGGACGCTATTTAAGCTTTCATTCGTTGCGTCCTTTACATACCGCGCAAAATATTTCTCGTTCTCCTTCTCCTTCTCCTTAAATAAGTTAGACAACCATAAGTTATCTTGAAGATCATAAACAACCAACACTGCATCCCATACGGGTGGGAAATCTTCTCTTCGTCCATATCATAAACACAATCACTGAAACTTTTCTTAAAACCTTCAGACCCATTAGATACATGACTCAAGTGTTTTGCTGCATTTTGATACATAAGCCACGCACAAAGCTGATGAATGGCGGCATGGGGGGCTCAGAAAAATAACAAGAATCGGTGTCATGGTGGTGCTACGAGATGGCGATTTCTCGTATAGAAGAAAATAGATCCGCCGGGCCTTATAGTCACAATTGCACTACTCTTTGCTGCACATTGATCTTTGTAGAATTACCGTAGGCTGCTCAGACATTGCAATTTCAAAGCAACAAATAACCACCCGAAACTTTCTATTGTCTCATCATATAATAAAGCCGCACCAAAATAATTGTCTCCTTGTGGTGATTTACAATGTAGTGGTCACTTTCTGACCCACCCGAGATCGTAACACACGTCTATCCAGTTTCTGACGGACGTGTGACGTGTGATAATTCCAGAACATTTAACTCAAAACCATCGTCCAGTTCAAATTTTCGAACGGGTCGGGTGATTAACAGAAGAATCTGACCCGATTATAGAAATCTTTACCCTTAAGCCAAATCCTAATTCAAATGATGTAGTTATCTCTCGGGAGCAGTTCATCCTTATCTGCAGCCGAGTGCGGACCATAAGATAGAGAGGGATCTCTCCTATATCAATAAAATCAAGATGTACGGCTCAACCATTATTAAGACACATAATTAGGTATTTAAACTAAGCAAGATTACTTAGC